>BSXT01005501.1:0-11120 GCA_030267785.1 Phytophthora fragariaefolia
ACGGATGAGCTGAAGGACGTCGGCACGTATGAACACGACCAGCGAGCCTTCAGTAGCAAGTACAGCGCGTACTACGACGAGTACAACTTCGACAACCGCTTCTTCTTCGTGCCACGCATCCTGCTGGCAGTTTTGACAGGTGCAGTCGTCGGTGTTGTTCGGGATGCTACGACGCAATTACTCTGTATCTTGGTCATCACAATGGTGTACCTGATCTTGTTGCTGATTCGCCAGCCGAACCTGCTGCGGTTTTTGTACTATATCGGCATTGCGTCGGTGTTCATGAAGGTTGTGCTTATTTGCCTTATGCTTATCGTGGCGAGGGACGACTACTTCCCCCAAAATGTGCGTGACAACGTGGCCTACGGTATCATCGGTGTGAACATGTTCATCTTTTTCTTGTTGTTCGTGCGGCAAGCTTACACGATCATCCACAAGATGGTTGTTGCTTGCCGTCACAAGAAGAATGGCAAGGATGAAAACAAATTGGACGCTACCGACATAAATCTGGAATTTGGTAACACATCCTCCAATGCTCGACCCTACGAGCAAGTGGAATCGACACCAGCAGGCGGTGGTGGGGACTGGTATGAAAAGGAGCACCACCACCACGAGCATCGTACCCAGTACCAGTCCCAACAGCAGTACCAGCCCCAGCAATATCAAACGCAGACTAGTACGATGTCCGGGTACAGCACGACCCAAAGCTCGCGTAGTGGTCACTCGGATACCGTGCCGATGTTGGAGCCGACACCGGAGCCGACACCAGTTGCTACTCCCGTCCCCAGTCACTCACGGAGAAAATACCGAGCACCGGTTTCGCGCAACCAGCAGTACTCGTTTGGAGGTTCATCTCGAAACATCAACACTTTCGAAGTAAACAACACAGCGCCAACTCCTGCTCCTGTTCCTGCCCCCCAACCTGTGGCGGAGGCACCAATACCGACTTATGATGTGTTAGCAGCGTACCTCGGCACCAATAAGACGACCAACGAGCCGGCATATTCTGCCTCTCCAAGGTCCGGAAGAGGCCAATCATCTAGAGGCCAACATCTTTCTTCTCGAGGACAGAACTCTTCGAGAGGGCTGGCATCTTCCAGAGGCCCACCGTCATCGAGGGGCCAATCCTCTAGAGGAGGGGCTGCGGTTTTATCGGGATCTGGAATGGGTTCTCGCCCATCGATAGTGCCACTTGACGCTTACGCTGGTAGCTTCTCGGGTACAGACTCTGGTATTAGCACCTCATCGTCCCGGAGGAAGCGCAGCTTCAACGCAGATGAGCTACGCGGGGATGTCCATATCGACGACGTCGATATCGACAACGACATTGTGGCTGCACCCTCTTCTTCGTCAACTGCACGTCAGCAGTTTGCTCCTGGAGCGTCAACGATGAGCCACAGCTTTGCCCCTGGAGCATCAAATGCTAGCTCATTTGCTATGATGGAACGGTCATACGTAAACTTCTCTGACTCGGCGATCTCGTCTATTAGCAGTATGGGGATGACTCCGACCACTGCGAAGCCTGACAACACGTTCTCAGCAGCTATGGGTGCTACAAGCAAAGCTGGTGGATACGGCAGCAGTCCTCAGGGGAAGATGTCGATGTTCTCCAACGATTCCGAGAACAGCTTCGACGGCGACAGCAGCGGTTGGTTCAAACGCCGATCGAAGAGCGTGGCCAGCGTGAACAGCACTGACACGAACGAAGGAGAAAGCCAGAGCTATGAGCTCGGTCCTCTTGGCGTGACCAAGTCTGCCTTCTCTGCTCGCGACTCGGTGGACTCGTACATGACGATGAGCACCTTCGCGTCGTCTCGCGTGGACTTCAACGCCCAGAGCCAACATACGGACAAGGGAAGCGACGACGGCAGGTATTACCCGACTCACCGACGTGGAACAGGCTCATCGAACCAGTCCTCCTCGAACCAGTCGTTCCTCAGCGCTCAGTCGGACGATAGCATGGGTGTCGACGGCGAGAAGGTCCGCTATGACGACCACAACACGTTGACGCTGTAGGGCCTCGGTAGCACACACGATAGCGAGCAACCAGCCTGAAGCTCTCTATATGTATAATGGCGCTGGTACACTCCTCTAAGTGAATGAAGACACTGTCCTCCAAGACGTCCTTCAACTGTAGCCATTTCGATGGATATGTGGTCCACACATCAAACACGCTCAGTTTTCAATTGAGCAAGAAAAATGGCGGCGAGGACTCGCGACCGCGACAGCGCGGGGCGGCTGCTGCGCGTGCTCGGAGACTGCGAGCTCTACCACGTGCGTTTGATCTCATTCAGCGCTCAGTCACCTACTCATTGATGCAAAAAGTAGCTCCTAATTCCTGGTGGTTGCGTAGATGGAGGCAGCAATCGCCAGTCTGGAGCGTGTCAAGCCTGGAATCAGATCTGAGTCCTTGTTCGACTCCAGTGGCGGGGACAACATCGATGTGCTGGAGCGCACTGCTGAGGTACGATATGGTGTTGTATACTGTCTTCTGTCTTGCGGACCATGTTGCTGGAGCTGATTTGGTTGTTTTAGGGCCGAGTATTGTCATTGTCTGACCATAAGTGGATTTCGCGACTTCAAGCGGCTTTGACCACTGTTGCAAATGCGTACGACATCGGCAAAAAAGCGGAAGGGAATGGAAATGTGGATTCGAACAAAAATTTGGTACGCACAGTGGCTGCTGCTGCGATCGTGCAAGCTACACGAGATTGTTCGGTTTCCCGAACGAATTGCTGCATCTGGGGTGCACAGGCAAGAAAACTGCATGTTTTGCTAGACTGGATGGCGAACGGTGAATGTGCTTATGGATCCTCGACTCGATCGAATGGTTGCCATTTGCATCAATTGCTGTTGGAGTGGCTTCAATCTACTGCTGAAAAGCAAAACAAATTTGCTGCGTGTCTCGCGATGTTTGAGTTACTGCAGCTTCGTCGACAAAAAGTTGCAAATTCCACAGATGAAAAATGGGGCCCAATTTTTTTCGGTCAACATGTGGGGGCGTATTTGGATGCCCTGCGACGTATTGTAGAGAAAGGAACGCTGCAAATTGATGATTCAGATCGTGTGAAGCCTTCAAATCTGGCCCTGGTAGCTCTGGAAACACTTGTATTACTGTGTGGAGATGTTGCAGCACAGTTCATGCTTTCAGACAAAGACACAAAGAAAATGCTCGTTAGTGACTCATTAGTGAGAATAATGGTGGAGAGTATGCGGTTTGCTGTAGTTGCACTATATAAGTGGCATCTACACTCACCACGCCGTCAATTCCTTGGCTACGCACTACAACAGTTGCAGGCATATGTGGACATGTGCAAAATGCTTTTACCAACCAATTGCGAACTGGCAGGTGGGCGCCCAACTGTGCCAGTCTCCAGTGTGGTAGCAGAAGTCGACGTGCTGTGCTGGCACTGGGAGGTGACTGCACCTTTACTTTGCACGCGCAGTAAAGTGTCGTTGGATATTAAGGAAAACCGACCACACGAAGTTCTCGCTCGTATCGTACGAAAGTGGTCTGAGAGTATACAATCTGGTCGCCAAGGTAACGTTACCAATCCTAACATGATATACGCCCAACTTCGCTATATTTGCATCTTGATGGACTCAATTGGAGGAATAATAAGGTGTTCGAAGGCTTTCGAGGGATTTTCAGTTGAGTTGAGAACACACTTCCTGTTCTTCTTCGTCAAAGGAATGACTTTGGCAAGCGGATGTGGTGATGACAGTTCGATTCGTCTCACGTTGAACATCCTAAGAGCTGTCCTGGTACCTAGCGATCGGCTCAATTTGCTAAACTCACGCGACGAAGAGCAACAGCTTCTTTCTGAACTGCTGCGCGAGATTGGCAGTATCTCTACTCTCCTTAAACGAGGGCACAAGACGTCGCAGACTCAAACAGAACTTGAATTTTTTGTGGCTGACTTAATAGTCTCTCGAAAACTATATATTACTGAGCTTGTGACGTGGCTGCAAGACTGCAATTCCCAAAGTATCCAGGTGGGCAGAATATACGTTTTCAATTGCACTCGGGGATTATAATACAGTGCTAACGCTCAGTACTCTATTGCACAGAATGCGACCTCCCTGGTGAGGACATTCCTATACCAACTGGATTGTGCAACTGTTCAAGATGTACTCTACCAGCACTGGAGGTGAGAGCTTGCTAAGACAATGTTTACTTAATTCCATTGAGGGGCAAACTTTACTGAACGATAACTTGCTATTGCAATTTATTTCCGTTAGAAAACAACTCACATCTCGAGTTTTAAATCTCCTTGGGCACAGAAGTCGTCGCGTTCGACAATTGGTGAGATAGATTGCATTGCTTAAAACTTTGGGTTTCTACATAATGCTTACAGATGCGTATTTTTGCTTGCCCTTTAGAGCCTTTCCTGCTTGCCATCACTCGATGTGACTTTCTGTATCGTTGGACTGTGTGCAGCTGGCATTCATACGACAAACACATACAGTGTCACATCGGCCTTGGGGTATCTTTTTGGGACCTCGACAGAAGCTTGTCTTGAAGTAATGACGTCTCAGTTTGTTGATGAGTGCCAACTTGGCGTTTCGCAACTTCATGTCTTCAAAACGACAATAAATTCTCCCAGTGAATGTTACGACTTCGCTACTAACCCAAGAAGTAACATGATGGAAAAACCTGTAGATGACGAACAAAAACAAGAGCAACAAGAACAGTTGCTATCACTATGCTTCGGGCCAAACGGGTGGGTACACTGTACTAGCTTTTCGGAAGGATATCGGATCGGACTAACATAGAACTGTACCATGGGTGCGCAGGTGGAGCAAGTATGTCAGGGCAGCAAATGCTCGCAGTCATGTTTTATCTGTCTTGCTTCGCAAAATCTTTGGGTCGCCCCGCGACACACTGCTTCTTCGAATGTTGCGTGAATTCGTAGGGTGTGGGTGGGTAAACCGCGACGTGTTTGAAAAGATCGGAAGACAGCTCACCACACACATGATGGTATGTTTGTTCTGTAGCACTATCCAACCCGTACTTCGTCTAATGATCTGGTTAATTCTTTGATAGAATCTGAAGCGCCTAAGTGAAGAATCATTGGACGACAATTCTGCTTCATCGGCCAAAATGGTTGAAACAATTTTGTTTGCACGGTTGGCACCGCTGTTAGTACTACGAATGCTTCCCCGGGGCATATTTGGAGCAAGTTTTGTGCAGACGCTGCTGGTAAGTACCTTAGTACAACATGGACTATCATTTTCACTGAAATAACAACCTGCATGCTGGCAATATAGTGCGGGCGTGAAGATTTAGATCACTTGAACAAATATGTTGACAATCAGCTGCAGCATCACGATATTGGCTCAGAGCACGCGGATCCTAACGCCAAAATTCTCTTTCATATTTTAGCACGCTCGGTTGTGGATCCACTAGAGTTCAAAGAGGTCAAAATGCTCGCTACGGAGTCGCTGGCCAAATTTCCTCCCCCCGTCGTGCTGCCGTTCGTGTTCGCGTATCTACTTGCTTTTTTGCGAGAAGCGGGTTTGTGTGGCGACCGAAGTAGCTCGTTCATAGCGGACAGCAAAACCGTTCCAGATAGTTGTGGATTAGTGACAGCCAAGCTCATGGTCTACTACCTCAACCGGGTGTTTTTGGAGGACGGTAACGCTTACAAAAACGGAGACATCACTGCGAAAGCGCTTGCTGTGCTGATACCAATTATGGGCTTACCGTGCGGACAAGATTCAAACCTGGATGTATCGCTGCTTGCTGATTTGCAACGTGGATGCATCGATTGCGTTGCCCTGATTACTTTACGACTGGCTGCACTAGAAGAGAAACCAAAAGTGTTGACTGGTGATGCTAGTGCTTCGTCAATTGTCAGCCTCTTGTTGACTTGGATTTTCGGAACTACAAATGGGGCGGAAGCTGCTGAAGCCTTTAAGGTACATGTGTCAGAATTGCTTAAAAGCGTGTGGAGTGATGCTCAGTGTGCCGAACTGCCACTACAAATTCGCATTTGTTGCTGCAACGTTCTGCTCAGGTGCGTTTTAAAGCCAATCTAGCTTTGGTACTTCGCTCGATAGTCCATTCACTGTGCTATACTGCTTATATTGTGCTTGCAGTGCTATCTCACGCTCGGAGGATAGTGACCTAACTCGCTTGAAATCGCTGGGAGTTATTACGAGTGTTGCACTAGCCATAAAGGGTTGCTCTGACGATAATGTTGTTGCTGGCGGCCTGCAGGTGGGTGGAAAATACCACATTCATAGACAGATTATCTGACTAACTGCTTTTCCTAGATCATTTTTTCGTTTTTGTACAAGGCGTGTTCGTTGCTCTCATTGGAAGACAGCACTGACCTACAGCTGGCTTACAACTGCTTTGAAGCAACTGTATCCCACCTGGAAGCTACACAAAGTGAAAACGTTGCGATGAGTGGTCTGAAGGTTGTTGGAGCCCTAATTGGTAAACTTCCGGTCTTTGTGAGCTCACTACCGACAGTAGAAGTGCAACGACTCATCGACGGGTACGAACAGTTTGTAAAGTGTTTGGTAACTGGAGGTTAACAAACGATATGGCATTCCCATAGGTGTTTGGTCTCGCTACGTAACAGACGCGTGTCATCTGTCGTGAGTGAACTCGCTCAATCTTTGCTGCAAGCTATGACGCCTCCTTGATAGAACAGAACAAATGGCTTGCAATTTTTGACTAAACAAATAGATTTGCCATTCTCATCACAACAACCACAATCTTACGTGTTTGCACGGCAGCTTTGTTGAAATCCTAAGTACCGCCCGAGTTTTTTTTAGCAGTACGGTGGGGGGCGTGTAGCTGCGTAATATAGTGCCCAAGCACGGCTGAGTCCATCGTCCATAGGGCACGTAGATAACACCTCGTAAGCCTTTGCACGATCGAGAACACTGTAGTTTGCGAATAGCAGAGAAGTCCAGCCAGACTGATTCGCCCTCCAGTCGAATACGATAGGCAGTTTGCTGAGCACTTCATCCCATTCTTCACGCACGAAACGAGGCGGACGGGACACTTCAAGAATAGGAGAGACAGGAATCATTTGAATCCCGTGGATACACTCCTTATTAGGGCTGAACCACGTTGCATAGTCACACTTGTTGTCAAAGAATACACCCGTCACCTTGTTTTTCGAAAATCCCGCAGGGTGGATATTAGGACCGTCATTTCGCAGCAAAAAGTAGGTGTTTACTGCGCGCACGTAGACCTTGAGCATCAACTTCGCCAGAGATTGCTGCTTTGCGTTCTCCGTTACTTGTCCGTACAGCGCGATGCCGTAAAGAAAGTTAACTTCTTCTGATGTAGATTCTTCATCTTTGCCATCAGCCATCGGCGTCACACCGTGGGAGTACGAATGACCCAGCCACCAGTTGTAGTATCGGAAGCGCGGGAAGTAGGGGTCGCTTCCGATAGGTGACGAGGTTGCTACGTCACGGATCAAGGTATCAACAAGCGTCCGCACCCTGACAGCATCAGCTGAGTTGCGCCAGTTCGGATCCAAGTAGAGAGCCATGGCAGCCGCAGTTATGATATAGCCGTAGTGGTAGTGGTGGTCATTGTACACACCGTTGCCGAAGTCGACATTCATGTCGTTTTTGGCCAGGGCTTCGCTGGTTATGATTCCCTTATACACCGTATCATACACGAGAGGAAAGGCCGATTGGTTGTTAACAAACTGCGACAGCAACTGCTGCAACTTCGAGATGCCATGTTGAGCGACATCCTTCATTTCTGGATTGGTGGTGCTTGCAAGCTGCCGAGCCACTAAACACATCGTTCCAAATTTTTGGAGGGCTTTGCCCTTGAAGTAGTAACTCCCTTCGTGAGGCAACGACCAATCTCCGTAGATTTCATCAGTGACGACGCGGCACAAATTCAGTTTCTCGATTTCTTCGCGAGTAAGAGAGCCGGCCCGAGGTGGATAAAACGCTGTACACATCTCTACTCCTTGGCTTTCAGTCTGAGGCACTTGGCAGAGCCACGTCGCGTTCGAATTTGGCGAAGATGTCAATACGTATGCGAACAATGGCCCATGTGTATGTGAATGGAGTACAAGTTCCTCCTTGGCTTCAGCAGTAGATGGATCAAGCATTCCCTGCAGATGAGTCAGTGCGAAATGCAAAAATCGAGCACCAGCATTGGCACCTGCTGCTGTCGCAAGTTGCCAGTGGAATGCAAATGACTCTGAATTGAGAGGCTGAACAGTGACTCCTCTCGGGTAAACACCCGCAGTCGCGTGATAAAGTTGCAAGATCTTGTGGTCGTCCTGAGGCACATCAGGTTGCACTGCACTGGTCGATACGAACGCAGCCTGGACAACTCCAGTGAACTTGGAAGTGGTCATGAGTTTGTTATCCTTGAACACCAGTGTGGTGTTTCCACCAGCATTGGAGAAAAAGTAAAGTACCCACTGCTGCCCGTTGTTGAGCGAGATCACGAAACTGATCCCGTTCACCTGGTGACCATCTCTTGCAGGAGCTCCATTGATTGCCGTAATACAGTGCTCCGTACCAAGCTGTACCTGCATATCCTGGTACTCCACCGTCGTAAATGCTGCTCCAAGAGCCAAGTACATTCTCATGCCAGCCATAGCGAGGTGGACTCCCATGTCGTCCCAAGCTTGGATGGTAAGAGGAGGGGCAGCACCTGGTTGTCCTGCCAACTCTACGGCCGAGAAAATCCAGTTCTTGATTGTCGGCGGATAAAAGTAGAAGCGAGGAGCTCCGTTGTCGTTGATGGGTCCATCCGTCCGGTACTGCAACAAGTAGCTCACCGAGAGTCCACTGCCAATAGTACCGGGTTGTCCCTGCACCACCTTGTACGTATAAGGCCCCGCGAACACAGCGTCACTCTCGCGTTGCCCGTCCCACGCCAGCAGATTGCCCCACCACTCATTCGTCGGAATTGGTCTCAGCCGAGCTTCCGGGGACAGGAAATGGGGCGAAATGAGCTTCTGCAGGTCCCCCGTTGAGCGGAAAAGAGGAGGCGGGGGCGGGGCGGACGCACTGGAGGCTGCAGGGGGAAACAACTCGTGCGACATGGTAATGATGGAGCGAGCCTAGATGCTGGAACGAGATATCGAATTATCGGACACTTGAGGGATACGTGGCTGCTTCGAAAATGAAGATCGCTTCTGATTTTGGGATTGATCGACCGGATAGCGAAACGTTTCATTGATTTTTAGTATGATGTATCCGGATAAAGTTGACTTGTCGCATTTTGAACGTGGGTTAAATCCAGGAAGAATCTTCAGTAGACAGCCATCACTATTTTACATGTATGGTACCATCCGATTTAGAGGAGCTCAATAAATACTGTGCCAACGAAGTCTTCACAAATTTGAAATGCAACAGCCAGCACTAACGGTCTACATATTGGCTTTTCAGCCACGCAAATTGAAAACTGTAGTCGGCACCTGCAACACACCATCGGTTACTGAAAGCTCAACTACTGTATCACTCAATGCTGCTGGGCATTCAGCACGGCACGCACCAAAATGCATAAGCGAGGACTGCACGACGTAGACCACCCACACCACCAGCTTCGACTGCACCATTTTCCACTGTCTTCGAAGCACGAACGCCAACTGGTGGACTGGCGAGTACTTCATCGTTTTTTGAAGAACAACGGTGAGCAGTACGAGTGAAATGAACTCAAGGAAGCAGTACAAAAGCACATTGGACAGCGTACTGCGCAGTTTGACAGCATCCATATTTGCGAGTTGTGCATAATAGACACGGTTCGGAAGATATGACATCGCGACGATATAGATCGCTGTGTCATGGACGTTCGTGAGATCGAAAGCATTTATCATTCTGAGCTGATATATAGTACAGTAATATAGAATAAATACGTACAGTAGACAACAGGAACGATGACCTCTATGTATTCGATGAGAATCGTGAACTCGACGAGATGCAAGAGGTTTAACATCTTCCTGGTGTACAGCCTTTCCATGAAAGCCAGGTTATTTTGTGATTCAGTTGGTAGCGCACGCAACGAATGTTTCACACGTTTGGGATCGACTCGGGGAGCCTCGGGTACTCGAGCTTCTAGAGTTTTTTGCGCTGAAGCGCCACATTTTGTGGGCTCATAAGAGCTATGATGGGGAAATATCTTCTCAGATCGAAGCACAATCGTGATCCATTTGACTGGGGCCTTAGGACTCATTTCAGACGTCGATTTACGCAGATCAATGTTCTTGGAAGCGTACGAGCGGCGGGTTACAATGCTGCACACTCGTCTTAACCCATTCCTCGACGGATTCGTCTCTTGATGTTGACTTGCTCAAGATTTTTCAGCAAGTTTATGTGGGACTCCACAGCCTGGAGCTCTCGAACTAGACGGAGAACCTCACGAATCGAGCTTGCTATGCGTATAAAATCAACCGCCATAATCACTATCACAGTGAGCTTCGATGTCGAGCTCTGCATGGAAAACGATACGAAAAGTGCATTGAAGACATCGACGTTGAAAACGACAACTTCTGGCTGCATATCAGCATTGGACCGAATGTAATAACTAATTCCCTTTTTGATAGCCATCTTGATAACGAGTAGAACAAGTGAAAAGCAGGCCTGCTCAACTGATCCTAAATTCGAGAAAACGTAAATGTAAAACGGGTAGACCACGATCATTGACATTTGAACCACGAACATCTTTAGTCCATCCACGACTTGAGTTTGTAAGGCGCTTTCACCGCGAATATGGCGACCCCAACTCACGGTGAGGGATCCTAAAAGTAGCGTCATCCATACTGGGGCTCCCATGACCATCATGAAAGGGACTGGGAACCCAATTAGTTGAGATAACGAGTAGGTGGACAGCATACAACCCACACTGACAAATGCGGTGATTCCAAAACACCGTTTTCGAGACATGGGCAGCTCTGGTAGCATCTCACTGAATTGTACAACAAAAGATAACGTATAAATCCATACAATGAAGCTGGCCCGAAACCAGAACACAATGTTTGAATTCGCTCCATCTTCTGGTGAATTTAAGGGTGGGAGGTCAGCGATGGTAACCGCAATCAAACAAGGCAGGGGGGTTAGCAAGATGAGGGCCGCCAACTCTTGCACAGTGACTTCCTTGCTGTACTTCTGAAGCGCGA
>BSXT01005512.1:0-10109 GCA_030267785.1 Phytophthora fragariaefolia
TCCAATGCGCGACCAACCTTCATTTCTAGATAAATATAAATTAAAGTTGGACAGCCCTGCGAGCAGTATGGTACTTGACGTCGTTGGCGGTGGCCACCTCTCTCCAGTCCTTGCCTTCCTGGAAGGCGCGTACGACGCGAGCCTTTGCTTACGTCCGCTCAAAGGAGACGCTGGTCGTGGAGGGGGGTGTCGAGCACGGCATTTGCGGATGTGTGCGCTATGTATAGTAAAGCGGCAGCATGCGCAGGGCAATTGGCGCGGTAGGCGCCCTGAATTCGCGCCAAAATGACTGGCGCAAGGGAGTTTGCAGCTTGCCTGCAAAGTGTACCCATCCATTTTGCAAAACATGAAAAATGCATCGGTTTTGTTCACTTGAACTGACCCGGTTTTTATCACTTTGCAACTTGGTTTGTAAAACTTGCAACTAGGGTGGGAAATGGTGTACACCTCCCTCGTCGCATGGCACGCGTCCCACAAGTTGTGGGCCACAACAGGCTGCAGGTTCCACGTCGCGTCGCGTGTCAAGCACCACGGGCGCCGGCCATTCCATTGGCTCTCGTGTCGGTGTCCGGAAATCCACCGGCTCATCAAGTTCTTCAGGTGCCTCTCGCCTTTCGCGCGGTCCCCATCCCGGCCGCACGGGTGTGCCGTATCAACTCTCGCAGGGGCCCGCGCGTGACACGCCCCCGGCCCGGTTGCATTAGTCGCCATGCCGCTCTTCCGGAAGAAGAGCAGGGCGTCGTCCTCCTCCTCGTCCTCCTCCTCCTCCTCGCCCCCGTCCGTCTCGGGCTCCATCCCATTCTCGGAGCTGGCGCTGGGCAAAGTCGTGGGCGCCGGGCGCTCCGGAGCCACGTACAGCGCGCACTGGCGCGGGCGACACGTCGCCGCCAAAGTCGTGGACGCGTCCGGCGGCCGCAGCGACGAGCTGCTGCGTGAACTGCAGCGCGAGGAGCACGTGGCCGGCGCGCTGCGCCACGAGAACGTGGTGGCGTTCCTGGGCTCGGCCGCCGCGCCGCCGCGCTACTGCCTCGTGTTCGAGTTCCTGGAGGGCGGCACGCTGGCGGCGCTGCTGCGGCAGAGCCGGTCGGCGCCGCTCGACGTGTTCCGCCTGGCCGCCGACATGGCGCGCGGCATGAGCTACCTGCACGAGCACGCGGTGGTGCACCGAGACCTCAAGAGCAGCAACGTGCTGCTGGACGCGCGCGGCGCGGCCAAGATCGCCGACTTCGGGCTCAGCTGCGCGCTCGAGCTCGGCCGCGCCGCCGACCTCACGGCCGAGACCGGCACGTACGGCTGGATGGCGCCCGAGGTCATCCGCCACGAGCCGTACTCGAGCAAGGCCGACGTCTACAGCTTCGCCGTCGTGCTCTGGGAGCTGCTGGCCAGGGACGTGCCGTTCAAGGGCCAGACGCCCATGCAGAGTGAGTAGAGAGAGAGAGAGAGAGAGAGCTGCCGAGAGAGAGAGACTGACGACCCGTGCTGGGCTACTGCAGCCGCCATGGCCGTGGCCGAGCAGCACATGCGGCCGGCGCTGCCGCGACAGACGCCGCCCAAGCTCGCCGAGCTCATCGAGCACTGCTGGAACCAGGACCCGACGCGCCGCCCCGACTTCAGCGCCATCCTCCAGGTGCTGCCCTTCGTCAAGCAGTCGCTGAGCAAGGCCGACTTCAAGAACGCCGCAATCCTCTACACGACGTGACGCGCGCGGGCCACGGCGCAGCGCGCGCCGCTTTTTGTATATAAACTCTTGTGTTTCTTCTTCTATCCCCAGGAATGCACTGCTGCTAGCGTCTCGGCAGACACAGCTCACCACGACTGTAGATGGAATAGCTCAGGCAGCAAGCACGAGCCGGGAAATATATCGCTCTACTCGACACCAGCGCCTTGCGGATAGACCGTCTTCCATGTAGCAGTGCTATTCAAAGCTAGCGTCTGCGACGCTTGACTAACGGAGTGTCTGCATAGGAATCATGGCAGAGCAAGGATGGGGGCAAGGAGATGACTACAGGAATTATTGGGGTGCGGATGCCTATGGTACCGACGGGAATACTACCGCTGGTTACTACGGACAAGAACAAGGTGGCTCTGTTAGCGTAGACTACGATGCTAACGAGTACTGGCGAGTGGATGCTGAAGTCTACCCGATCTTCTTGGAGCTCGCTCCTGGTGCCCAAGGCGCGAGTGTGGATCTTGGCGAACTGCCGGAGCTGTGCCGCCGAGTGGGCCGCCCGCTGCAAGGCGATCATGAACAGTTTCGCCTCATGCAGGAGCTAGATACGACCAATGCCATGATCATTCTTCGGCATGATTTTGTGAACTGGCTGCTGGGTGAGATCCATGCTCAAGAGCAGTCTCGGATTGAGGCGGAGCCACGCCAAGTTCCAGTGGCAGCACCAGCTTGGGAAGAAGTAGTACAAGAGGTTGCCGAGACTGACGTGATGCTTGATAGCAAACCCACGGTATACTATTACAACACGCTGTCGGGAGAAAGCATCTGGGAGCTCCCGAGTCTCGTACGATGTTTGTGGGGTCATTTGGAGGTCCAAGAAACGGCCCAGCAAGAAGCCCGGTTTTCTCAAGACGGAGTTCCATCATTTGTTCGCTCTCGTCGTAGTGATGACGGTGACGACTCCCGTGAAATAGTGCAACAGCTGCGTGAGCTGTTTATCAAATACGATGATGATAAATCTGGGTACTTAGACCCCGCGGAGTTTGAAGACTTGTGCGTTCGTGTGGGACAGACTGTCAATGGGCGTGAAGGATTGCTTGCTCTCATGCAAGAAGTGGACCCCTACAGCCTTCCTATTACTGCTCCGGACCTGTCATCGGAACAGCCTGTTGTATCGTGGGAGGCGCTCAGGTACTACTGGGTGGCGAATGCACCATTTCAGCGCCGAACGAGGCTCGGTGAAACTAGCTTCTCATCTTGGGAACGTGTTGATCTGCTTCATAAGCGCACAGCGCCAGTATTATTCCGCCACACTGCTACACTTCAGGAACGGTGGAGTCATCCAGGAATGGAGCAACGCGTAGTGGAGCGACTGAATCATCTTTTTCCTAGTAGCAAGCTCGACTGGGCACACAAAATTGACCTCTTCATGGACGTTCAGTGTCAACAGCAGCAGCAGCAGCAGCAAGATGTCATGGCTGGCGAGCGCGTTGAGAAGCGTCAATGGACCTTAGAGACATGCTGGAGGGTACTCACACAACTTAATCACCCCATGACTCGGCGGCAGCACGTACAACACGTCATGCAGCAAATCCAGACACGCTTTGGAGGGTTCACGACAGCTGAAGGCAGCGAAGCCGCCTCCTTGCTAGATGAAGCAGCAATGCGCGCATGGTTACTGTACTGCACTAAGAAAATAGACATGGGCGGATGGGAGGAAGTTTTCGATGCAGAAGGACAGACTTACTACTACCACGAGATTGACGGGATGACACAATGGGACCCACCTCAGCTACAAACGCAAATGACTAGTATGCTTAGCAAACTCGGAGGTGGCCAGCAGAGTTTATCGGTCGATGAGCAGATTGCGCGTGTATTTCGACAGTATGATGCGGATGAAAGTGGTGAGATGACGATCGACGAGTTTCAGCACTTTTATCGCGCTCTCTTGGGGCGCGGTGGTACACAAGGAGGGCCTGTGAGTGATGTTCAGATACGGCAGGTGTTTAGTGTGTTAGATTCAAGCGGTGATGGTGCTGTTAGTCTCGAGGAATTCCAGTTTTGGTGGAAAACAAAGCTTCAGATCGAAAGTAAAGAAGCAAACGATGTTGAAACTATCACACGCGAGCAGCGACGTCGTGAAATTTGCCGCGAGTTCCTTGAAAACGCAGATGCGATTGTGCGTTCGTCATCTCGAATCATGATAAAAGACGGCGTTGACGTCAGCCGACCTGACAATGAGCCCGATGAATGTTTCGAGTCTAATCTGCTACCTCGGCTTGTGGCACTCCTAGGCGAGTTTCCGCTCCGCGGTCTTGCGTACCGCCGAGCACTTAACGAGCTGGTGGCAGACCCGATGGATCAGCTAGTCTCGCTCGATCGTTTTCTTGTGTGGTATGACCACTTCGAGACTGGTGAGCGCGAGAAAGTCGAGCTTCAACGAGCAAAGCAACGAGCACAAGCGGAGCTTCGTGCCCAGCACGCGGCCCAAGTCGCATCCCGAGAGAAGCAACGTCGTCGTCGCAAGCAAATGCGGACACTGAATGTTATGAATGAACAAGCCGCAGCCATTACAGAATACGAGGCGCAACAACAACGCGAGAAGAAAATCGCGGTTCTCTTCAAGACTTTTGATACCGATGGTTCCGGTCTTCTCGACGAAAACGAGTTACTACAGCTTACCAAGTCGCTTGGACACGAGATGGATGCAGCGCAAGTGAGTCGCATGATGAAGGTTATGGACTCTAGTGGAGATGGCCGCATCAATTTGGAAGAATTTCTCGCGTTCTGGAAGGCATTTGAGTATCGACACCCCGCTGCTATCAGCGCTGCCGTATTAAATCAAACTCGTCGCGATGCAGTTTCCGAACCAGCAGCAGCGGTTGAACCAGTGCCTCCCCTACAGCACTTGACTACCAGCGATGCCGTGGCATCTTTAGCTGTGAGTTTGGAAATGATAAAGGATCGAGCACTCAAGTTAACTCTTGCCGACCTGAAAGGCTTTCTTGGTGACTGGAGAGATGACTTGCTGGAAAAGCGTATTGAGCAACAGGCTGAGCATGATGAAGCTGAGGAGCGTAAAAGGTGGCGTGAGCTACACGCATTTATACCGACAAGGAAGCGCGTTTATGGCGCTAAGCGCCTAGATGTGACTTGGATAGAACCAGAGGTGGTAGAATGTGCTGCAGATATAATTGCTGATATACGGCTACACATCGATCCGCCTTTAAAACCTGATGCGGCGCAGCGAATGCAAGCATTGGCCAGAGGGCACTTAGCTCGGAAACATGTCCTGGCGCTCGTCCGTACCCGATTCAAAAAGCATATTGATCCACAGACTCGGCTTTATTATTTTACAGACATCTTCACAGGCCACGTTCTCCTTACTCGACCAGTTGACCCGACGAGCACTTCATCTGTGGTTCCTTTCGAGCGTGATGACTGCAACTCAAAGGCCGAAAAATACCATTTTGATAATCGCTTGGCTGAGCTCCGAGCAAAGAAGCGTTTTTACGATTCGGTCTGCTTATCGACGCTTTTGCACCCCAAATCCGATGAACTAAACCAATCTGAAAAGCTCAAAGCTGTGTATCAGCATCGGCCAATGCTTGCAATCAGTGCGTTTTACATGTACGATGTAACCACATTCGTACAGCAACGTTTGCTGGGGAATATTTGGGCACCACTCCGATCGTCCAAACCTGAGTTGGTGCTGGTGGAACTAATAGCCCGACGCCGCCGTCGACAATTGATGCAACGTGGCCGTGACGCTGCAGCTAACTTACCGCTACATTATGTAGTCCGCCATCCCCAGTTTACTGTGCCTGTTGTTCTTGCTATCGTGAATGGCTATCCTGAGGCACTTGCTGAGTGTGATGCTTTTGGCATGACCCCATTGCACATCGCATTCCGCGAGCGGCGCTCAAGCATAAAACTACTGAAGCTCCTAGCTCAAAACCCACCCCGATTGATCAACTCAGGCTCAACGCAACACACTTCAGATAAAAAGTCTCGCAAACTTGCTGGTCGATTGAATACCTCTGTGTGGGCTCGACAAACTGTCTGTGGAGACACTCCACTGCATGTAGCTATCCTTCATCATGCCTCAGTTGGGGTACTGCAATGGGCGTTACGAATGAGCGCGAAAGAGATCAAAACATCGTTGCGAGGACTGTTCAACGATCATGGAGACTCTGCTTTCCACACGTGCATTACTCAACAGCGTCGACAGACTGTAGAGCTGACAGAAGGCAACGAATTTTTGTCACCTCGATCAAGGACTGCAATACTGTTGTTCTTCAAGTACTTTGACAAAGTCGCGCTATGCTCAACAGCGACAAAGCAAGGTGATCTGCCGTTGCATCTGGCTATGGATGCCTTCGAGGAGCTGAAGCAGCGGATGACCGACACGTCGACATTGGTACTGGAAACCGGACAAAGTGCTAGAAGGAGCAGTAAGGAGGCTGCTGTTGGCAACTCTACGATGAATTTCGGTGCAGGTTGGCTTTGGCTCATGAATTTGCTTTTAACGCACTACCCTGCTGCAGTTTTGGCGCCTAAACGTAGCAACGGGCTCCTACCGATTCACCTCGCTATCAAGTATGGATTTCCAGAAAATATAACTACAAAGATTTTTAAACTAACGGTGGAAACCTTGCAGAAATCCAAGCCGAACGCAGATCTGTTGACACTTACAACGATTGCAGGAACGCGAACAACGCTGCTGCATTATGCCATCGTTCATCAGTCTCGAGCGACTGGCTTACTCCTACTATTGATTGACCGCATGCCGGAATCTTGTGGAACAAGTTCAATTTCGACAGGTGATCTCCCGATTCATGTTGGTGCTGCTGCACGTGGACTCAGCCTGGAGGTCATTCATAGGTTGTGTGATGTGCATAATGAAGGCTGTCGGACATACAATGCCAAACGGCGTTTACCACTGCATATAGCAATCATGCATGACCCTGGCAACATCGAGAAAGTGGTTGTATTGCTGCGGCATTGCCAGGAGATTATTCTGGCTGATACGGAAGAGAACCGAGGCTTGCGGGCGCTTCTGATGGCTGCCAACACAAACATCCCTGATTATCGAGTGTTATTGGCGTTATTAAACGTGACACCAAGCCGCAAGCTTGTAGTTAGCACGGGCAAAGCGAAGCCACAACGGCAGCCTGTTACACCGCTGTACGCTCTATCACTGCGGCACTGCACTCCAGAGGTCACAAACCAAAATGTTGCCAAAATCTGCCATGAGAAGTTCGAGGATTTCGAGGATGACGAAGCTTACTTTCTCGCCATGGCTAAGGCCAAACTTCGTAAACAACACTACAACCCGACGCCGAAGTGGACCTTTGCCAAGATTCTAGAACTTGTTGAGCGCAATCCTCTCGATGAAGCTGTAATTCTGCGTTCACTCCATGCAACAAACGAGAAGCTTCGAGCGATGCTGAATGTGGAACAACAGGACAACGCCACTAATCAGGATACTCGCAAGGGCTACGGCGTGGTTGTTGACACTGTTACACTTAATAGCGATCTAATGCTCGTGCGAACAGTGCATCAGATTATGTATGAATTCCCAGCAAACCCGCGACTTCAACTACTTGGCCAAGCTATCTTGAGCAAGCTTTTGCCCTCAGCCTACGTGCAAGCCGCGTACAAAGCAAAGATCGACCCGTATTTCAATCTGTAAGCTGTTAAAGCTCGCGTAAAGAACGTTGAACCTCGTCCAGTAATAATTGCGCGGATTGTACTGAGGAGCTTCCACCTCCGTATGCACAGTTCAATCTACGGAGACGACAAACACGTGATATCAATAAACTAGCTGGCGACAACTAAGGAAGGTAGGTATCAATACGTACACAGAGAGGGCTTCTTGAAGATGTTTAGCAGCTTGTTTAACCCGATCTGCCTGCTTCACCGGCAACATACTTACACCTGAACTTGCTTCGTCAAAAAGGAGTTTGCCGATTTGAAAGTGGAGCAGGCCACGCGACGGAAGCTTTGTCTTCGGAAGCAACCACTCGACCGCGTGTAACTCCGCCAAAAAGAACTGCAACGCATGTAACTCTGAAGATGTTGTATCTAGCAAAAAGTTGCCAATATCCCGCGCTAGAGCTGCTACACGTGTATTTCGTGGGTGAAGTCGTAGCTGATTCATCCCAATTTCCCACTTCCGTTGATACTTTTCCCACATCATCGCTTCCGAGTCTGCCTTTGGCACATCCAATGACTCAATCTCTCGCTCGTATGCAAGTATCTCCTCAGAACTTCGTGCAACACCACATCGCTTGCACGAAGCAACAAAACCTCCATCAAATGACGTATCCATCACCACGACTCCGCCGAACGATTCGCAATCCTTGCTGCTGCATTGGAATCCGTCCAGGTACCAGTCCTCGTTCATCTGCCCCGCAATCGCAGCTTGGCACCGCTTACACTCACAGTCAAAGAAGTAGGACTCCTTCAGCTCCTTCCTCCTCGCCTTCGTCGACTGCATCAACTCCACGTACGAGACCGTAAGTTCCTCCCCCACCTCGACGTCTCTCACGACGTGAACCCGCATCTCTCGCTCGTTGAAACTCACGACACAGTTGGGGTCGCAGTCATGATTGAACAGCGCTCCTTCCGGGAACATCCCGATGCCCACCGCCGCATTGGTGACGTCGTTCGCGACAGAGAACGCGTTGCAGTTGACGCGTCCGAAGAGCTCGAGTATCTCCGTCTCCAGTTCTCTCTGGAGCTCGTCGAAGCTCGGCACCTGCTCCTTCTTCTCCGGCTTATAACGCGACAGCAGGAGCAGCACCAGCTGCGTCATCTCGCCGAACTGGCGGCGCTGGAGATCCGTGTGCTCGGCCACGTGGTCGCGCAGCTTCAGCACGCGCTTCTTCTCTTCCTCGTCGACCTGGGGACCCACAAAGAGCCTGGCAGCAAGCCGAGCCACCAGCAGAACTGTGGGCGAGCCGCTGGCCGCCGGGATGGAGCGCCAGGCCGCGCACTCGCGGCGATGCGTCGCCCAGTCGCGCTGCTGACACGCGCGCGAGCAGTAGCGGGCTTTGCGGCAGCCTGCGCAGCGCGAGAGCGACGTCTGCGGCGCGAAGCACCAGCCACAGGACGAGGAGGCCACGGCGCTCACTGCCGACGTGCGCAGCACGCACGCGCCGGCCTGGAGGCGCGCGGAGGCCTCGGCGCAGCGGCCCTTGCGCGCGTCCAGCGCTTCCCGGTACGCGGGCATGGCTTGGACTGGCAAATGAGGTAGTCACTGGGGCGAGGATTGAGGGCACTCGAGCGGGTATTGCTCACGTTGAAGTTGGTTGGACCGCAGGGATGTCAAGATCTATTATTAATATAATAACCGCTGCGGTGGGTTGCTGCACTTCACACCAAATCACGGATGGGATGGATGTCACAATGGTTGTTGACTTGGCTCCGCAGAATCCAGTCGCTGCGCTGAGGTAAAAACGATTCTTTCACCTGGTCTTTGCAGTGTTTGGATCGCTGGAATGCTCGGAGCTGGAGCCGCGAATGCAAATACCGCCGCTGGTACCTCGTGCGGGTTTGTTGTAATACGACTACACGCGATCTCGCCACCGCTGGTCCTTTTCACTCCCTCTTCTCCTCTGTATGCAGATCCACTTCCAGGGAAATGTTAAACTACAGTAGGTCACTCATCATTTCAGATTCCACGTGTGGTGCATAAATGCTTATCTTTAATACGACATCATTTTAATTTCCAGTGCCGTGTACATGTATTTTAAAAAGATAATACGTGTACAGGAACTTTCATTAGCAGTGAACACCAAGACTGGTCAAGATGACGGTTCGCATCCCCGTTTCGATGCGAATCGCACCCCCAGTTGTCACGCGTGTCGATAACGTTTGTCCTGGTTGTGAGAGTGCTCTACATATCCGCAGCGATGATGAGCCGTCCCATCAACGTCTAGGTCGTCTTAGCGTACACAGACAAGCATTTGTGTAACTTCGGTATCGAGGCTGCTTCGACATGATGAGTGACCTAGTTTAACATTTCCCCCTAGTTCAGCGCTGAGCCCCCCTCCCCCAGCAGCAATCAGCGTCTCACTCATTCCTCAATCTGCCTCCAAGTACTCAAGTGGCCGAACGATCCAATCCCCCCCCCCTCTCCAGCCTGTCCGCGATGTCGCTCAAGCTCTACGCCAACCTCATCAGCCAGCCCAGCCGCGCCGCCGAGTGGGTGCTGCGCCTCAAGAAGCAGGAGCACGAGTTCGTGGCCATGGACTTCGGCAGCCCCACGTTCACGTCGCCCGAGTTCCTGGCGCTCAACCCGAACGGCCTCATACCGGTGCTGCAGGACGGCGACTTCTCCATCTTCGAGGGCAACGCCATCATCGTGTACCTGGCCGAGAAGTTCGGCTGGAGCGACCTGTACCCCGCCGACGTGCAGACCCACGCCAAGGTG
>BSXT01005518.1:0-10366 GCA_030267785.1 Phytophthora fragariaefolia
CAGATCGTTGGTGTTGTCGGTATCGGTCAGGACATTACTGACCGTATTGCTCAGGAGCAAGAGTACACAAGATTAATTGATTCTGCCAACGCTCCGATCTTCGGCGTAGATGTGAACGGTTGCGTGAATATTTGGAATAAGAAGGCAGCTGAGATCACGCAGTACACGCCAAATGACGTGATGGGTGAAAATCTAGTGGAGAAGTTTATCACGGAAGACTACCGCGACGCAGTTGGTCTTGTTTTGTCAAAGGCATGCGAGGGCACTGAGACTGCAAACTTTGAGTTCCCACTAATGACTAAAGCTGGTCGACGCGTGGAGATCCTCCTGAACGCTACGTCTCGATTTAATGAAATTGGAGAAGTTATGGGCGTTGTGGGAATCGGGCAGGACATTACGGAACGCATCGCTCAGGAACAGGAATACACTCGTTTGATCGACACTGCTAACGCTCCGATCTTTGGCGTCGATATCAACGGACGAGTAAATATCTGGAACCGTAAAGCAGCAGAAATTATGCAGTACACCACTGAAGATGTCCTCGGCAAAGACTTGGTTGCGGAGTTCATTTCGAATGAGTATAAGGTGCCCGTGCGTAGCGTGTTGGAAAAGGCTTTCGAGGGTGTGGAGACAGCAAACTTCGAGTTCCCACTGATTACGAGGGCGGGCCGCCGAGTGGAGATTTTGTTGAATGCTACACCGCGTTATAATGAACACGGTGAAGTGAAGGGTATGGTGGGTATTGGCCAGGATATTACGGAGCGTATTGCTCAAGAGCAAGAGTACAGTCGTTTGATTGATACGGCCAATGCACCAATCTTCGGTGTGGATGCAAACATGTGCGTTAATATTTGGAATAGGAAGGCTGCCCAGATTACCAACTACTCAATAGAGGAAGTGATGGGCGAGAACCTTGTGGAAACGTTTATCTCACCAGAGTTCCGACCTATTGTGGCTGAAGTATTGTCGAAAGCGCTTACCGGAGAGGAGACTGCAAACTTTGAATTCCCACTGATTACCCGCCCTGGCACAAGAATTGAGATTTTATTGAACGCAACGCCCCGGTACGATTCTAATGGCAGCATTGTTGGTGTTGTTGGCATCGGCCAAGACATCACGGATCGTATTGCCCAGGAACACGAATACTTCCGTCTGATTGATACTGCGAATGCACCAATTTTCGGTATCGATACTAACGGACGCATTAATGAGTGGAACCAGAAAATTGAGGAAATCACAGGCTATCACAAGTCTAGTGTGCTCGGTTTGTCGCTGGTACATACATTCGTCACACCCGACTGTAAGCAGCAAGTTCGTCAATTGCTAAACCAGGCGTTGATTGGCATTGATGTCGGCGAGATGGAGCTACCCATGACAACGAAGCGTGGCGTGTTCCTACTGCTCCTTGTGAACGCTTCGAGCAAAAAGGATATGCACGGTAACATTCGTGGTGTGATTGGTGTTGGCCAAGATTACACCGCGAGAAAGCACATGGAGGCCGCAAAGGTGAATTTCTTGGCCTCGTTCAGCCACGAGTTGAGAACACCATTAAATGGTGTACTTGGAATGTTGGAGCTGCTGAAGGAACAACCCCTTGATAAGTCGATTGAGAGATATGTACACATGGCATACGTATCGGGCTCACTCCTGTTGAACCTTATTAACGACATCCTGGATTTATCAAAGATCGAGGCTGGACATCTGGAAATTACGACAGCTCCCTTTCAGATGCATGATTTGCTCGAGTATTCGATTGAGATTTTCAAATTCAAGGCTCGAGAACGTGGGCTTAAGCTAGAGTTGAAGTGCGGTGAAAATGTGCCGAAGGCTGTGATAGGTGATGTTGTACGTCTGCGGCAAGTTCTGCTGAATTTGCTTTCAAACTCAATCAAGTTTACCAACGAAGGTTCTATTACAGTCGCATGTAGCGTGGTTAATTCTCCAGAATTACCCCCACAATTCAGGAAGCTCCTGTTTCAAGTTATCGACACTGGGATCGGTATGGATGCGGAGGAAAAGATGCGTCTTTTCTCCTTGTTCACAAAATTGGAGCGAACTCGCCAAAACAACCCTACTGGTTCTGGTCTGGGTCTTGCAATTTGTAAGCAGCTTGCGGAACTCATGGATGGGTCTATCGATGTTGACAGTGAATTGGGCGTCGGTAGTAACTTCTTCTTCACAGTGGTCGTGAGATTGATTGATGAGGTCGACCCCAAACATGCATATTACTCGTCCGAGGACTTCTTTGATCCCTCCCTGCCGAAGCTATCTGATGGATCAACACGTACAGGTGATAATAGCGAAAATGCATCGGTACGAGCGGAGGTTCCATCCCAGGCGCGTATTTTGGTTGTTGAAGATAACGAGTTCAACTGGGAAGTTGTAAAGTGCTTCCTTCAGCAAGATGACCACCTATTGCAGTGGGAAGTCAACGGCCGCGATGCTGTGAAAGCCTACAGTGAAAATCACGCGGAGTTCGACTTGATCTTCATGGATTGCGAAATGCCCATCATGGATGGGTACACAGCGACGGCAGCAATCCGTGAGTTTGAGCATGAGTGTAATCTTCCTCGAATTCCGATTCTTGGTTTAACAGCATATGCGATGAGTGGTGATCGACAAAAGTGCCTAGATTGTGGAATGGACGAGTTCATGGTAAAGCCCATTTCGAAGCTGAGCCTTCGTAAAGCAATCCGACAGTGGATGCGAATTCGCTATCTCGGCCAGCAGAATGCAGCTCTAGTTCCGATATCTGGCGCAGTGGTGCGCGCACCTTCATTGTTGCAAAATGGATCAAACCCAATCGTGAAGAGCCCAGTACGAATCGCGATGGTACCACCAGATGCCCCTACTCCGATGCCATCGTTCGAAAACGACCTTGAGGATGTTACGTTGATGGATGCAGCATCGACCACACGCCTCGCGCCTGCGTCTCGCCACATGCAACAGCTGGATCTAGCACAAGCTATCTCTAACTTGGAGCTTGACGACCCCATGTCGATTGGCCTACAGAGTGGTCGTGCCGTTCGGACTGCCACACCGACGACATCGATCTTTAGTCTTGGCCCCTCCGTGAACAACAACGTCTCGCGACAAACTAGCTCGAACGATTTACCAGATCTTCTCCGGTTATCCAGGAATACGAGCGGCACTTCAACTGCCAGCCCACCAGAACCAGAAGATAAGCAAGCGCACGCTACTTCAAATACGTTGCCTTATATCAAGGCCCCATTCGCTGGGGAAACCCTGCCAGCCCAACCCGGGCAGCGCTCTTCGTTGCCATCAAACCCGACTATCTGGAGCCACCCACCTTTCAACAAGAAAGGTCTACCGGAAGGGCAGTCCTGGTCTAACCTTGCACCTAAGAAGAAAGTGAGCTTCCATGAAGAGCTCCACTTTGAATCGTCTCACCAGAGCCGTGGAGGGCACAGCAGCAGCAGTGGCAGTGGGATGCCCTCTGTGTTGGAGCACATGGAAACTGGCAGCTCGGTTGAAGATGATCCGCCTGCTGTAAATACTGCTCCGCAGGGTGAGATTGCAGTTTCTCGTTCAATCGATCCTATGAGTATCGAGATCCCCGAAGGGGACCCAGTTAACTTTTCATTGGGCGTAGAGCAGTGCGGTGGTCACGAAGAGCTGTTCATGACCCTTTTGGAGAAGTTTGCATCCACGTCGGAGGCTATTTCTTCGCGAGTTGTTAAAGCTCATGAGCGCAATGACTTCATTACTGCTCGCCGTGAAGCTCATTCGCTTAAAGGGTCATCGGCTTACGTCGCTGCTCTCCGTCTGTCCAAGTGTGCGTTCCGTGTTCAAGTTGCGTACGAACACTTGATGGCTCAACAGGCAAATGGCGAGGGCTCTGATACCCTCGCTGCGAAGGAAATCGTGGACAAGTCGGTAAAGTTGCTGACCAAAGAGCAACGACTTTTGCGTGGATATCTTCGTCGCAACTTCGAGTTCAAATCTCAAGCGGGGCCATCACAGGCACCGACGGGCAAGCAGCCCGACAACCAAGACAAACCAGCCGGCCCATGCTGCGTTATGTGAAAACAAGACTAAGCTTGATGTGTATTGTCGGTGAGTAAGTTTATAAAATAAAAATCGTTCTCCTTTCACGTCCCTGCGAAACTCCTTCGAAGTCACCATTATAGATTGGTAGGAAAGTACAGCGGCAACATGTCCAGACGGCGCATGAGCGATGGAAATGGGGACAAGGTGATCACTGGTGTTTTCGGCGGTACTTCGCTGAGCTTGGGTGACAACGATGATAACCAGGACAGCACTCGACCTAGTGCCTTGAGAGTTAAGATCATCTCGATGGGGGAGAGCGGAGTCGGCAAAAGTTGCGTGATCAAACGTTACTGCGAAGAGAAGTTTGTGAGCAAGTACATTTCTACCATCGGTATCGACTACGGCGTGAAGCCGGTGATGGTCAATGGAGCTGAGGTACGTGTGAACTTCTGGGATCTTTCAGGACTCCCAGAGTACCTCGAGGTCCGAAACGAGTTTTACAAGGACACACAAGGAGGAATTCTCATGTTTGACGTGTCTTCACGACGAAGTTTTGAGTCACTGGACAGTTGGCTACGTGAGGCCGCCAAGTTCGGCGCAGGAAAGTTCCCTTGCATTCTCTGCGGAAACAAAGTCGACCGTCCTCGAGTTGTCTCGGAGGACGAGGCTAAAGCATATGCCCAGTCAAAGGGGTTCGAGTACTTCGAGACGTCTGCTTGCACAGGAGTGAGCATTACAGAGGCATTCCACTCGCTGTTTAGAACAGTTGTCAAACACGCGACTCGTTGAACTTGCAGTGTGAATTTGGAGGAATAGCAAACTACAACTAGTAAAGGTACACGCTGTAAGCCGTAGTAACGCAGAACAAGGTGTCCTGCAATACACATTTTCACCGCAATGTCGGCAGTTAGATGCGGTCAATAGATTCACAACTGCTGCATGCACTCACGTTTGAAAAGGTTTCGGACGCATAGCAGTCCGTTTCGGCATCCCAGAAGCACCGACACCCCATCCTACAGCACGACAAAGCCACAATGAGCTCGCTGCTGCTAGCTCCACCGCTCCACCCCGCTAGATATCTCACCTCACGCCTTCTCCGCGCTGTTCGCCAATGACAACTTGCACCACGTACTTGAAACGAGGAAAGTTGCATTCTGTCGAAACACCCAACCGACATAGGCACCCGGCACGAAGGCGTTCAGGCACGCAGCACCAACCTTTCAGCCGCATTTTGACAGCGTCCGCGATCTCCTTTGTCCACGCCGCCGCGCGATCCGACTGGTAGCTCGCGTTCTCCAGTTTCTCCGCCAGCACTTGGCCGATGACTTGCTTCATCTTGGTCGTCGTGGGTTTGGTCTTCGGGTTGAGCTGCAGGCCCCTGGATCCTTCTGGCGGCGCCGGCATCGCGACGGACGAGAAATGGCACAGCCGAGCGTCGCTTCAAGATCCACGTCACTCCCGAGTCAGGAGTCTCGTCCCTCGTAACAGTAACAAAGCCCCGCACGGTCTCAGCTAATAATATCACCTCAGTCACCATTACCAGCATGGCGGACCTGCTCCCGTGCCTCGTGTGCGACCAGCCGCTGCCTGCCGACCCCGCGGCGCGCTGCTTGACCGACTGCTCGCACGAGTTCTGCCTCTCGTGCCTGTGCCGCCAGTTGGCCGCCAGCAAGAACCAAGAACCGCTGTCCGGGATGCCACGCGCAGGTCAAGCGGGTGACGCAGCTGCTCCCCGAGGGCGATGACGCCCCCAAGCCCGCCTTCGTGCGCTTCTGCAACGCCATCTACTCGCTCAACGTGTCCATCTGGGCCGTGGACGACCCGGCCAAAGTGCTGGCCGCTCTCTTCAACTTGGAGCACGCGCGGCTGATCCACCAGGGCAAACTGCTCAGGAGAGGCGACGTCTGGCCGGGCTCGGTGGTGCAGCTCTTCGGGACCCAGAGGGGGGCGCTGCAGACGGCGGCGGCGTGCAACTACTTGACGTGGCTCAGCTTCGAGTGGCTGCAGAGCGCTAAGCAGGTCCTGTGCTTCCCGTTCAGCATCCTCTTCGACTTCTTCCGGTCCCTGTTTGGCAACGTGGACGAGCAACAGCAGAGAGGTCAGCGGGGTTACGCACAAGTACCTACGACCGACACCTCCAGAGCCTCCAGCTTCCGCGAACCAGGACGGGTGCCGAGTCCAGACCATACTGCGGTGCTGTAGGAAAAAGGCAAGCGGGATCAACGTTGTCGGCAGACTGGAAAGCTCTAATATCGTGTTGCCACTAAGGCGTCTCTACCTACTCCTCTCACTCTCTACATGCGGTCGTAGCCGACGCTACCATGCTCCAGAGCTACCAATAGTTTCTCCTTGAGAGCAGCACGTGTGGGGTAGTCCGGGAGAATCAAGCGGCGGTCACTGGAAAGCCACACGAGTAAAGCGTGAGAAGCATATTCACTATAATGATATAATTCGGGGAGAAGCCTACCAGGTATTGGCCATCGGACAGAAGCTCGCCTGCATCCGCGTATCTACGTCGATGTACCAGCACGCAGTATCCTTCAGATTCCAAAGCCACAACGATATTAGTATTCATGGCTCTCACAACAGCAAAGACCAGCGCCCAACAGCACTCACCGCATTCATGGAGCGATACTTCGAATCAAAGCCAAAGATGGGGGGCAATGGTGAGCCAGACCAGAAGGTAAGTAGTTTCGAGCGGGTGTCCTGGTCAAAGCTCTCGGCAATTTCCCAGAAGTACTGGATAACTCCACGCGACGGCGACATCCCTCTTGAGTACACCGCACTTTTCTTCAGCACCTCAAAGTCGATCGTACGCTCACCACGCACCAAGCGACGCAGTTCCTCTGGGCGGAAAAGCTTCAGATCCGATTTCAAGATCGTGTCGGTGAAGCCGTCGCGCATTTTCTGGTAGTAGATAAGCTCGTTACCGAAGAAGTGCTGCTGGGCACGCAGCATGACGTAGTGTGCCTTGTTAGCGTTAGTGACTTCCACACTACCCATTCCCTTTTGAAGTTCCATCTCCATGCTGGTCGTCACGGAGGGAGCAGATTTAGTCCCCTCGGTTGGCGTTGCAGATTCCCCGTGCTTAGCACTCAAATCTGTCTCTTCGTCGACCACCACAACATTCATGGTATATTCAAAGCGCATGTCGAGTGGTTCGGCATCAAAGTCGTGATCTAGTACGAATTGAAGGCTACGCTTGAACATGTCGCTGTTTTCGCAATAGTCCTCCCATGCCAACGAGCCGTCCCGCATCATGAATCGCCAGAATACGAGAGAAAAGTCTGCAGCAAGTGGTTGGTGGTTTCGAATTGCCAGACCCATCAAGCGGCCAATGCAAACATGTAGCTTTTTAAGCGCTTCCACTTCGCTGGAATCGACGAGCAAATCTTTCCTTGCAAGGCTCAAGTTATTTTCACCGCGCTTGGCCTCAATGACGTGCCTACTGACATATGCTAGTCTCGGTGCAATCGCGAGTGCACCGGGTCTCTGCTTATCCACGAAGTCGAACAAGGGGAAAAGATCGGCGAAGCCACCGTTTCGCGTTGGACGGCCTCGTTTGGGTTGACCTCCCTTTCCATTGTCACGATGTTTCTTGGCTGTGCCTCCATTTCTTGGGCTTTGTGACCGAGCCAGCTGGAGCCACTGCGCCCCAATCTCAAGAACATGAGGTGCTGGCTGCGACGTGACACCACTAAAACCGTGTACTTGCAATCCTACAGTTGAAAAGAAAAACCTTTGAACGATCTGGAAAAACTCACGCGTCACACCAACGCCGACGCCCGGCTCATTAATGAGCGTGATGTTCATTTCACCCTTTAGGTTGCTTGCCGACGTGCTGAGAATTTGTTGGAGAATGAAGTCAACATAGTTTGCCTCAGACGCTCGACTAATAGACACAGACACTGATCCATTGCGTTCTTCAGCCAGCATAGCAAGATAATCCACTTTGTGCTCAAGGCGGATGAGCTGCGGAATCGACGCGAACGAATACAAGTCCATGCCCAACACCTTAGGATCAGACCGAATGAGCACATCTACACTATCCTTCAGTGTGATGACTTTATCGATGACATGACTTGGGATCGGGAACGACGTAGCAATCGCGCGCAAGAGTTGCGTTTGTTCCGCGACAATCATCTTAATGCGTTTTTTCTTAGCTTCTTTCTTGACGAATCGGTCCATGATCTAATATACAGCAAAACATACAAGAATTATCGGTTAGCCCACTGACAGGGTGGTATAACTGATAGGATAATATCAACGGTACCCCGAACAGCTTCGTTAGAGTTGCATTTTCATTAGAGATGAAAGCAGCTTCAAGCTGCTCGAATACTTGCAGAAGGTGAAGAAGCAGCGTAAAACGTTGCGGCGTTGCGATAGCATCATCCAGACTTCCCAGAGCAGCATTTACCAATGACCAAAGCTGTTTGATAGGCTTAATAGCTTGCCGAAAACTTTCAGTCACCCCTAATATCTGAGCGTCATCGCCGCGAATTGTACGCGCGTACGGTGCAAAAAGCTGGAGGAAGAGCTCGGCTAGGGAGATAAGTAAATGAAACTCGATTTCTTCGTCGTAGCTTTCATCATCTTCGATATCGGTTCGATCAAAAATGCAGAAAGCTAGTTTGCCCCCTGTTAATTAGCACAAGATCGGTGTCGATGAGTCAAAATTAGTGCTGCGAACATCGAGCTCCACGGAAATGAAAAAAACAAACTAACCTGAACGGTAGAGCATCCCTGTGATACGTTCAAAGAACTTCAGCTGTTTGAATTCCTCCATGATCGGTGACTTTTCGTCAGCAAGAGGGGTGCCAGCAGCATAAGGATCCAACAAGTGCATCAATACGAGAGTCCACACCTTCACACGTTTCGATAGACTGTTGTATGATAGCATTCCGTTCAAAATCATTTTAAACGCATCATGAGACAACTCCAGCATTTGCGGCACGCTCTTTTCTTCCTCATCGTCACCTTGGACAGCAACGTTCCCTTCAATATCAGCACGCGATGCCTTGCCAAGCGCTTGGCGCCAGAGCGCTTGGTATTCCTTGGCATTTTTAACGGAGAGTGGATACACTGAGGTCACAGTATACATCAATCCATCCATATACACGGACTTCTCCTTCTGTGTATCCGGAATCTGAGCAATCTACACCACAAACCGGGTTACACTACTGCAAGTAATTTATCATAGTGGAGTACGTACTTCGTTGAGAATCGGCACAAGACCGACTTCTGCGAGCACCAATGCTTTAATGTAGAGTCCCCGAACACCTTCATCTCCCTTACGCGAGAAAATGGCGCCAACTCCTGCAAACGCCATTAGAACCACACTGGGAATCTATAAGCTTTGTCACGCACCGGAACCCTTCGTCAGCTCCAGCACGGTCCGCGTGACGTGAAAAGCTTCGACCGCGCGGTCCGGCCGCGACCGAGTGAACGTTTGTTTATCTGAAAAAAAAACCCATCAGCACAGCTCAAGTTAGTCAACACCTTTCGACCTTTTACCAAAACCCCAGCAGCAACGCACCCGCTTCGCTCTGCTGTTCCTGCTGCTCCTGCTTATCCTCCTTCTCGAGCTCCTGCTCTTCATCTCCCTGTGTGTTCTTCTGCCTCTGCTTCCTGCCATTCCTGCCCCTCCCTCTGCCCTTGGCTCTACCAGCGTCCGCCTCGGGCCGCGGCGGCTCGCAGAACTGCAGCGACCTGGCCTGGAACGCGTTGAGCTCCACGACGCGCAGCGCCGAGTGCTCGGCGGCGTTGCGCGCGTCCACGTCGGCGCCGAACTCGCGCAGCAGGCGCAGCGCCTTCCAGTTGGCCAGCCCCGCCGCCACATGCAGCAGCCCGTTGAGCTTGTCCGGCCGCGCGTCCAGCAGCGCGCGCAGCTGGCCGTGGGTCTGCGCGTGGCTCAGCAGCTGGCGCAGGATCTGCAGCGCCGCGTCGTTCTGCGCGGCCGCGCGGCCGTTGGCCACGCTGAAGAGCAGACACACGGACGCGGCGTTCACGCGCCCGAAGCTGCCGAGCAGCTGGACGCGGCGCGGCGCCTGCCGCAGCAGCAGCGCCACCACGTCGGGCGCCAGCGCCATGCACGCGGCCACGAGCGGCGTGAGCCCCACGCGGTTGGCGCCGCGGTTGCTGCTGCTCACGTCCGCGCGTGCCTTGGGCGCGGCCAGCAGCGCCGCCGCCATGTCCGCGCGCGCGTAGCGACAGGCCTCCACCAGCGGCGCGTCGCCCTGCGGCGAGCGGCGGTTCACGTCCAGCTCGGGCGTCTGCAGCAGCGCCGAGAAGGCGCCCTGGTCGCCGCGGCGGATGGCGGCCACGAGCCGCGCGGCCGGCGGCGGGTCGGGCCGGG
>BSXT01005992.1:0-17902 GCA_030267785.1 Phytophthora fragariaefolia
AAACCGGACGAACAACCCGTTAGAAAGCTACAATCGAGCTTTCGGCGACCGATTCTCCGTCAAGCACCCAAGCTTGCTCTCGTTCGTCGAGACTGCCAAGGAAGAAGCCAGGCGCTTCGTCCAGCTCATCGATGACGTGAAGCAAAATCGTCGTGACCCTCCTCGACACGCTCAGTCCGTGGAGCCGTGTGTCCCTAACGACTTTGATCAGTTTGAGTGATAGATCATCAAGAGCTGCTTGTCCTAATTAGTTCATTCATAGGCTTGTTCTAAATGACCTAATCAAACTAATGCAGCGTCTATTCAGTACTAAATACTGTTCTAATAACTGCAAGTTTCTCGAAAAGACTGTAGCACTTTTAGGCCATTTAGAGCACTTTTAGAACACTTTTTAGGGACGTTTTAACCAGCGCCATGCCGCGCGGAACATTTCGAATTGCTCAGTGGCGCAACCGCCCTGAATTTGTGGCATTGTGTTTCCTCGCGACCGGATGTTCGACTGCGCCAGCCCATGTTCCCCGTCGCGAGCCCGATGGCTCAATCACAATGGCTCCGTGTCTGCGCTTGGTCGTGAACTACCACGAAGCCATGGGGGGGCGTGGACGTCCACGATCAGCTGCGCTTGCAGCGATACTCCATTCAAAGGTCTGTGTGAATGAGGAAGTACTATAAAACTATTTTCCTGGGGCTAGCGGATATTGCGTTGTAAACGCTTTCATAGTGCACAAGTTAGCGATGCAGAAGAACAACAAGCCGGTGCCTACTCACGCGAAGTTCATGCGCAAGCTCGACGTCGACGTGCTGTCTCAAACCCGGGCGGACTTTACTGCGGAACAAGATGGGCTGGAGCTGTTAGCAGCCCAGGCGACTCCTCAGCCGCACATTCTCCAGCAAACGAAGGAGAAGAACGGCGGCAAGTCGAAAAGCAGACAGTGGCTATGTAAGGTGTGCTCCGCCATGGCGGGGCCGGGTACTCGCAGCTACGAGAGTTGTTTCTTCTGCCGGGCTTGTTCGATAGCGAAGAAGGGTCGCGTTGCGCTGTGTAACAAGGCTCACCGCTTGGATCAAGGAAGCGACCTCACGTGCAGCCAGGTCTGGCACCAGACTTGGCGAAACGGAACTGCCGTCCCTTCCCACTTGCAGGACAAGATAAGGTTTGTCAACAAGCGCAGAGTAGACGACGGCGATAGCGAGGAAGACTTTTGGTAAATGAAAGAATGATAGTCGTTTTTGGCGCGAGCAGACAGCTATAGCTATTGCGCATCGTAACGGTTTTGCCAGGAGATCGCAATGCAGAGTTTATTGAGTCGACTTTGCACAGCGCATCCCTCCCTGTAAGCCAATCACATTCCATGATGGCGCTACGTGGCACGCGAAAGGGCTTGATACATGATATATAGTACTGATTTTTGGCATACGTTAATAATAAGTATTCCGGAAAATCCGGAAGATCAGCCGGTGTAAAGGGGTGAAACTAGTTTCGACGCGGTCCTCTACCTTTCTACAAAACTCGTCATAGCTATCGATTCCCTCGTTGAATTCGAAAACTGGAGTGGCTACGTTGACATTTGTCCTGCTCGTCTTCGTGATCTCACCAATCTTTACGCCGACGCGAACTGGGGTGGGCATGCTGACACAGCTGCTGATTGCGATGTGCTTTATGCAATGAGCACACCTGGGTGGGCATTCTGCTGTCCACCATTCTAATTCGGTCAACTTTTATAAAGAGGTCAGATAATTGAGAGTATAAAAGCGAGCGTGTGTCAATATTTCAGGGTCGTTGAGTCATACTTAAAGTAAACGAAATATCGAGGTTGCTAAATCAGTGTTTTTGATTTTATACCAAAGCGGTAAATTAAGATACACTCACATAATTTCCGGATACCTCGTTTTTTTACCCTATGGTCTATTGTAACACCTACCATGGACGTGGTGGCTGTCGCTGCGTGGGCGGCGCTGACGGCCAGGGACGAGCGCTGCGTGCTTTACTCGTCTGCAGTCCAGGGCGGGCATAGCTTTGTGCGGGTTTCGGATGGACGGAACGTTGCGTTTGCGCAGCTGCGACGGGGATCGGAGACCTCGACGCTGTCCTTCGGACTCGCGGAGGCGCTGCAGCTGCCCGAGGGCCAGGTAGCAACGCTGCGGGTGGAATCTGCTGGGGGAGAAGATGTGGCGGCTCGTACACCCAAGTGCACGTGCAGGTGCGGTGTCGTTGCGAGGGTCCGCGTGGATTTCCTGGAGCGCTCGAGGCCGCCGAGCGCTGTGGTTCGAGGGCTGCAACGGATTGCGGCCAAGCTACTGGACGGCGCAGTGGTGTGGAGTGGGAGACGCTCGTCGGTCAGCTGGCTGAACCGCAGAGACGCGGTCAAGTTTGCCGAGGTTGAGTGGGAAACCACTGGATCGGGGTGCTGCAAACTGCTCGGCACGATCTCGAGCTCCTCGGCAGTGGAGTTGCGCTTTGTCGACGATGGCAAACCGAAAGAAGTTGCAACGTTCCAGCCAGTTGACGTTTACGTGGGGCAGATTGCACGGGGCCTCGGTGGAATTGAGAGCTACGCGCGGAATCTGCTACAGACGATTTTGCATCGGCTTGGATCGGAGCAGGAAGCGATGGGAACAGTGAAAACTAGTGTCGGAGCCCTTGTAAGTGGACTGCCTGGTATTGGCAAAACAGCATTAGCGCAGGCTATTTGCAAAAGCATTGGCGTGAAAACGGTTTTTCTGAACGCGGCGGATATCTTCCAGACCTATGTCGGTCAGTCAGAGAAGCAGCTGGTCAAGATTTTTGAAGGAGCAGTACTCCAGGCTCCGTGTGTGTTGCTGATCGATGGAATCGAGGCAATTGCTGGCTCTCGACGCGCATTGGCTGATTCGCAAAGTGCGCTTGAAATCAGCGTTCTAGGTGCGTTGCTTTCATGTTTGGAGAAAATTAAAGCATCGTCCCATCGGGTATTCGTTTTGGGCACCACAACCCGTCCCGGGGATGTCGATGCTGCGGTACTTTCCAACGGAAGGCTCGATCAAATTGTGAATATCGAGCCTCCACCACAAATTGGGCGCCTTGAAATTCTTCGGATTATGACCAGGACATGGCAAAGCGACAAACTTGAGGATGGATTCATGGATCAGCTTAGCGAAAGCACAGGAGGATTTGTTGGTGCCGATCTTTTGAGTTTGTGTCAGAAAGCACTGCAGTATTGTTTGAATGAGGCAGCAACAACAAAATCGGAAGGAAGCCTTGTGGTTTGTCCATCTCACTTTGAGCATGCTCTTGCAGTCACGTACCCGTCTGTCCTTCAGACACATCATGTTTCGCAAAAGCAGCAGCAACCAGCGTCTACGTCTATTCAAAGACATAGTGGCGATACGTCGTCAGGTGCTTTCTCTGAGGTATTTGGCATGAAGGATGCTATTGAAACTCTGCATGTTTCCATGATAGAACCGCTGGAAGACTGCAGTCGATTTTTGAGGTTCGGGACGACTCCGCCAAAAGGTGTGTTGTTAACAGGACCGCCAGGATCCGGTAAAACGCACCTTGCCCAAGCGGTGGCCGAAGAAGTCCGCCGTCGCGGTCTCGCTTCTTTCGTCTCTGTCCAATGCAGTGATCTGCTCACGAAGATTGTCGGTGACACTGAAAAGGCTCTACGTGAACTATTTGCCACTGCCAGAAACGCCGCTCCTTGTGTATTGTACATTGATCAGATCGAAAGTATCGCGCCGTTGAGAGGATTTGATACAAGTACTGAACAGACATTTGATCGAATGCTAAGCATGCTACTTGTCGAAATGGATGGCTTCAGTACAAATCAAAGTAAGCTGCAGCAGAGCCTAGCGAGCGATGAAGCTCGTGTGGAATTTCTGAAGCAGCACGTCGTCATTCTAGCCTCCACAACACAGAAGGAGCTTCTTGATCCAGCCATTCTTCGCCCAGGGTACGTTTAAAATTGCTTCGTGATTGTATCTCCCCCTACCTAATATTTACTTGTCTGCCTTCTCAGACGGTTCGACGTTCATATTCAGGTTGACTTCCCCGGCGAAGAAGCACGAAAGGAAATTATTCTCCGGGCTCTGGAGAAGGTTCCAGTTGACTATTCTGCTGACCCAGCGCTTGACTCCCCCGAGTCACTAGCCAGTCACATGGCCAAGCGTACCTCCGGTTTGTCCGCTGGGGATGTGAGTGCAATTCTTCGTGAAGCAGCTATGGCGTCTATGCGTGACAACCTGGAAGCCACAAGTGTATCCATAAAATACGTGCTGCAAGCCCTGGATGAAGCAACTGGCACACCATCAAAGGTCTCAATCGCGGCAGCAACGCCACTGTTTGCTCGCCGAAATACTGGCGCTTCTAGAGATAAATCCAACCGCTCAGGTGGCCCTCGTGCATCAGTTCGCAGCAGCCAGGCACGACGAAGGGCAGCAGATGCTCGACGCTTTGGTGCTTGAATAATAACTAGAACAGGGAAATCCAACGAGGCAGACCGAAATGTTTAGACGTCTGTCTGTCTACCCATGCAACGTCCCTAGTTAATTATGATAGAAGCAAGCTCGCTACTTTTGATTATCAACAGTGCAACTCTGAACCTTTCGTCACTTCAACTTCATTCCTGTACCATTTCTGTGGCACAGCAGGCTGTAAAATCGCTGGCGAGCAGTCCGATGCGCGGCGAGAGGCGCCGGCCGACGCCGCACCTCGGCGCTCAGGCGCACGAGCGCAACCGGTACAAGGACAATCCGCCGGACTTCTACGCGCTGGGGCAGCGGTACCCCGAGTTCAGGCAGTAGTACGTGCAGCCAGCCGCCGGGCGGCGTTGCTGCGGTTCCTGCTCGGGCGCTCATGGGATTTGGCTGCGGCAGTCTGCGCGACGTGGACGACGCCAAGTGTCGAGCGTCGCTCGCATGGGACGATCCGTTCGCCGTCAGGTACGCAGCTTGTTGCAGGTGCGAGGTGGTGAGCTACACTGAGCGTGGCTGATGTGGCAGGGAGCTGACGAAGACGCTGCTACTGCATGACTTCGGCCTCAAGTGGGACATCCCCATTGACCGCCTGTGCCCACCGGTAGGTGAGCTGAGGTCCTCGGTTGGTGTGTAAATTACCTCATCTCGTACTGATTTTTTTTTGGTAGCTGCCGAATCGACTTAACTATCTCCACTGGGTCGAAGATTTGCTCGGCCAAGCGGATTGGGGTCAATTTGCTGGGTGCCGAAAGCAAGAGGGAGGCGTAACTCCTCAAGTTTCTGCGACTGAAGAGGTGGCTGTGACGGGCATCGATGTCGGGACTGGGGCAAGTTGTATCTATGCACTGCTGGGCGCCGCGATGAACAAGTGGAAGTTCGTCGCGACGGAGATGGATTCCGAGTCCTGCAAGTGTGCAAAAGAGAACGTATCTCGGAATCAATTAGAAGCAATGATTTTGATCAAGCAGACACACTCAAACAAGCTACTGTTGGAGCCACTGCAGGATGAGCCTCGAGAGCGCAAGTTCCACTTTGTCATGTGCAACCCGCCATTTTTTGACAATATGAATGAGGCGGATACAAATCCAGAAGCGAGTTGTATGGGCAGCGCCAACGAGATGGTGTTTCCTGGAGGTGAGGTTGCTTTTATTGGAAACATGATCGCAGACAGTGTGGAGTTGCAGACTCGCGTGCTCTGGTTCACCTCCATGGTTGGAAAGAAGTCAAGTCTGCGTAAGCTTCTAGCTTTACTCCGTGATAAACAAATACAAAATACGCGAACGACGGAGTTCTTTCAAGGACGGACCAAGCGATGGGGGATCGCGTGGACTTTTTCATCGGATGTTACAGATGACCCCTCTGTACGTAATCGCTACCACCGAACCGAATCCTCGAATTCGTATTACTCTTGATTTGGTGGTGGACTAACACGAAACGCTCGGTGCAGGCAAAAGTGTTGGGTAAGCGAAAGGAAGCCCAACGTAGACAGGAGCTTAGCTTCCGGGTGCCGCTGCACAGCCAAAAAGGTATGATCGGAGCTTGAAATCATGGCGTTTCAGCAACTAAGCGACTTTGGGTTCGTCGTGTACAGCTCAAAGCGGCTGCGTTTCAATCCAAGACGTTCTTATGAGAATTCGCGAGTTTGTTGCCACAAAAACTGGGCTCAAGCTTTCTGCAGACGAGTTTGAAGAAGAAAAGGAAGATAATACCTGGTTAATGTTTCGATTGGAGCAGCAACGTTCTGGTAGAAAGGAATCCGTCAAAGACGCAATCGACATTTGCTGTGCCGGTCGGGTGGAAATATTCACTTTGGATAACAGTAACGAAGGGTTCGAAGTGTTGCTCGCTTTCGAAGAAGGTGAACGTGCTGCCTTTTGGACGATGGCTGACATGCTACAAGCAGCTACGGTTCGAACCGGGCGCCAGTGGCGACGAAAGCTACAACGGCAGCAGCAAACCCATTAACGAGGCGACAACCCACTTCTTTTTGCCAAAACTGCATCATACATTGCCTTTGCTTACTCGATCGCAGTCTTGTTCGTCGCCAACATGACCAAAACATCTCCCATATCACTGATAGTGTTCCGTATCATGTTCCGCTTAGCCTCGTCAGGGCGCATCCAATGCAAGGACTCAATGTACTCATGCAGTGCCAGTTTGACACGGTTCTCCTCAAGATGCAGCGCCGCTAGGTTTTGACACGCATAGTGCCTCACGTCATTGCGCGGGGCGCTCTTGGCCTTCTGGAAGAGCTCGAGCGCTTCGTCCTTCTTGCCTTCGTCCACTCGGATGAGGCCCAAGTCATTGTACGGGTTCCCGAACGCCGGATCCAGCTGGATAGCGCGCTGGCACTCGCTCACGGCCTCGTCCACCTTCCCGTCCAAGTACAAGTGCCAGCCAAGGTACGCGCGCGCGTCCGCCGTCTCGAAGAGCTTGATGGACTCGAGATAGTAGGCCTTGGCGAGCCTGATCTTGTCGCTCATGTCGAGCTCGTCGCTCTCGAGCAGCTGGGACGCGCTCTGGATGAGCTCGAGCGCGCCCATGAGCGCCTCCACGTCCTGCCGCCCCAGCTGACTCTTCTCCCACGCGTACTTCTCGTCGAACGTGGTCGGGTGCGCCACCTCCGCGAAGCGCAGCAGCTGGCGGTTGTCTTCATCGTGGTAGAGCAGATGGACGCGCTCCGAGACCGTCTTGTTGATCTGCAGCGCCTCGTCCAGCGCGTCTGCCAGCTCGGCGCGGGCCCTCGGTGCGCGGAACTCGGCGCGCACGGCGGCGGCGCAGGACGCGCGCGAGCCGAAGAAGTCGCACCACTTGGCCCCACGCCGCCACTCCACCTCGCGCGGCAGCAGCGCCTTGAAGGCCTCACGCGCGTCCAGCACCTTGGCGCTGCGCAGCAGCGAGCGGTACAGCGCCACCACGAGCCTCGAGGACGACGGCATCGCGCTTGAAGTGGAAGTGGATGAGTTTGGTGTGGCGCACCCAGTCTCGAGGGAACCATTTTGGTGTGGCGCACCCAAATACAGACAGATGCAGCACCTTGGTGTGGCGCCCCCAGATCTCCACCTTTGGTTGGAGAGGTTGGTGTGGCACACCCAAGTGCAACATTTGGGGTTTCGGGAGTGCGGAAGTGGTGGCGGGCCATGGTGCGGCTCGAGATCTGCGGCATCCTCGTGGAGTTCCCGTTCCCGCCTTACGACTCGCAGCTCGTGTACATGGAGAAGGTGCTTCTGGCGCTGTCGTCCAAGCAGAACGCGATCCTCGAGAGCCCCACGGGCACGGGCAAGGTCCGCCGGTCTCTCCCGGTCCAAGAGCACGCGCGCGTGTCTTGTCTTTTTTTATGAAAGAATTAACCTAAAAAAATATCTTTTTCCTTAAAATTGTGGAACTGCGCAGACGCTGTGTCTGCTGTGCGCGACGCTCGCGTGGCGGCGGCAGCTGCAGAAGACGCTGGGCGCCAGCTCGAGGGCTGCTCCGAGCGCTGGGAAGCCCCCGGGCGCGTCGCTGGCCTACGAGGGCTACGGCAGCGACGCAGAGGAAGACGCGCCGCAGCTGCCCAGAATCATCTACTCGTCGCGCACGCACTCGCAGCTCAAGCAGGTGGTGCAGGAGCTCAAGAACACGTCGTACCGCCCCAACGTGGCGGTGCTGGGCTCCAGGGAGCATCTCTGCGTGAACGAGAAGGTGTCCAAGCTCCGAGGCACAAGGCAGAACCTCGCATGCCGGTCTACGTGCAAAGACAGAAGGTGTGGGCGGTGGAGCTCACGGGGTGGGGGAGGATCAAGCGACTAACTGGGGTGTGCTGCAGATGCATGTACAAGCTCGGCTTTGACTCCTACGCGAAGAGATCGAAGAAGCAGGCGCAGCCAATCATGGATATTGAAGAACTGGTGACGACAATGAAGGAAAAAACTGTACGTGCTGGGAGTCTTCAGGTGATATCTGGCTGGCGTGATGCTGATGCTTCTGCTCCTGCTCCTGTTTAGATCTGCCCCTTCTTCCTGACGCGGAACATGCTACCTGAAGCGGAGATCATCTTCGTACCGTACAACTATCTCATTGACCCCATGGCTCGTCGTTCAATTGGTATTTCGATCGAAAACTCGATTTTGATTTTCGACGAGGCGCACAATGTGGTACGCACACAGGCTACCTGTGAAGGCACATAAGAGTTACGTCTTGACCAGTGTTAACGCGTCGTAATCTACAGGAATCAATAGCCAGTGAGGCTGCATCGTACGCGCTCTCGTCGAATGACATTGCTGGGTGCATTTCTGAGGTTGATACATTCATCAGGGCGCTACAAAATAATAGCGTCCAACTGCAAGCTGGAAGCAATCTTACAATGGAGGTACGGGTACAATTCCTTTTAGTGACTTTGGTGGTGTGGCTAACATTTTCCATGCAGTCTACTCAAACACTTCGAGCACTTTTCATGGAAATTGACAAAGGCCTCAATGGATTTCCGCTATCATCGAGTGGAGGGTTTACCAAGGTATGTGGAATACGCTAGAGGCATAACTCAAATTTGCTTGATGTGCTCATGCCTGTATTGTTGCTGTATTTCAGCCGGGACAGTATATTTTTGAATTTTTCGAGCAGTTCAACGTAAACTTTGACACGTGTCCGCTTGTACTCAATATGATTGAAGAGATTATAGAAGTGGCACATGGAGGGGACGATTCACAACGAGCTGCATCAAAACTCGATACCATGTTATCGTTTTTGGGTACTATCTTCCGAAGCAAAGATCAACATCTGCAGGTGACCATACTGCAAGTTTGCCGGGCTGGTCGAAAGTCCCCTCTAACGATAGTTTCTGTTTTTTTCAGTCAGCTAAAAATTATAGAGTTCACATTCAAGAAATTCGAGAAAGGTACGAATAGCATTCAATTCCATAGTCAAATGTCAGCTGCTAATGTACCTGAGCCTTGCACGATGCAGACCTTCCAACGCTGGCCGCCTATTCAATGCTGGCCGAAAAACTAAGGCAACTACGCGTGTGTTTAACTATTGGTGCTTCCACCCTGGAGTTGCATTTCGTGAAATTTGCGCCAACAATGTCCACAACGTTATCCTAACGAGGTAAGCTTCATCGTCAACGAATGCAGGTCTTAGCTGGTATCTAACTTTCTCTTTGCAAAACTTGTCTAGTGGAACACTTTCGCCACTGGATACGACAGTTAAAGAACTTGGAATTGACTTCCCAGTACGCCTGGAGAATAATCACGTTGTCGACGCCGACCAGGTTTGGGTGGGTGTGGTGGGCACTGGGGTGACTGGAAAGAGATTGAATTCAAGCTACAACTTCCGCTCGACAGAAATGTATCTTTTGGAGCTGGGCAACACAATAGTGAATTTCACCCGTCTCGTCCCCCACGGATTGCTTGTCTTCTTCCCTTCCTACTCGATTTTGGAAGAGAGCATAGACAAGTGGCAGCGTCCTGTGGTTGGTGAATCGGCTTTATCTATTTGGGATCGAATTGTCCAACAAAAGCAAACTTTTGTGGAGCCGCGAGGTCGAGCAGATTTTAAAGCAGTTGTTGATGAATATCACCAAGCTATCACAGACAATCCCAAAGGAGCAGTATTTTTTGCTGTGTGCCGCGGAAAGGTACGGCTTTTGCAGAACGGATACCCTATGGCTCCTACCTGTGATCCTGACAATAGATATAATCTACTGTAAAATAGGTCAGTGAAGGTATCGACTTCTCTAACGACAAAGGTCGTGCTGTGGTTATCACTGGTTTGCCTTTCCCGCCAACAAAAGACCCGAAGATTGTTCTGAAAAAGAGCATACTGGATGAAGCAGTAGTACCTCCTGGCAATTTGGTAAGTAGACACCATTCGCTGCTTCGTTGCCAATCAATACTCGGCTAACACATTTGCTCGCGGTAGAAACTGACCGGCAACGCGTGGTACATTCAACAAGCGTCGCGGGCAGTCAACCAAGCCATTGGCCGTGTTATCCGTCACCGCCATGACTACGGAGCTATCATTTTGCTGGACGAAAGGTTTGCGCTGAAGCAGCAGCAGGAGTGCTTATCGAAATGGCTGCAACCCTATTGCCACACATGTAGAGGCTATGGTACGTATACTATTCTATTATCCAACTCGTGTCTTAAGTTGTCTAGCGCACTAATATGATGTGGAATATTTTTCAGGCGAAGCTCATATTGGTTTGACTCGTTTTTTCAAGAACAATAAGACAAGGGCAGTCCCAGAGTCTTCTGTCAAGAAGATGCTTCAGCAGCCCAAGTCCATTGGTCTTTCTAAGAGAGCTTTCTCAAACGTGCCCAAGGCGTCGTCCGGCAGTGATAGCGAGCAAGTTAGCCAGCAACTAAGTGGTTCAGACCTATTAGGTTATCAAACGGCAATTGGAGATGGTCAGTCATATGTAAATCCGCAGCTTCTTCGGCATGCACCTGACCCCTCCAAGACAAAAGGTAGGTTTTCTATGTGGCGACAATTTTGGTGTTGGCGCTGTTTAACGAGATTATTTGGATAGATTCCATCCAGGTGATACCACCCCCGACCATTTCAAGAACTGTTACTCATCAGAAGCGGTCGTTAGGCTCACTGCTGATGTCGACTTCTAAATCATCTATGGTCAACACAACATCATCGATTTCTCGTCCATTTACAGCACCGAAGATGCTGAATGGAGGCAGTAGCATCGATAGTGCCATCGTTGTCGAAGATGACAACCCACAGTCATGGAAAAGTGCAAAGCAACAGTTTGCAACCAAAAACGAATCTGGCACTGCTCATGAGAAAGTATTTGCAGCCGAGTTTCCTGCCGTGGCAAGAAAAGTGCTTCAAGCCTCCGATATTCCCCGATTATACGCTTTTGTGCGACAGCTACATGCTGGAGAAGATGTCGATACTGCTTTGAGTGGTATCTGCGACCTTCTCCGGGATCCTGCTTGCAAAGAGTTGTTGGACTTAATGCCGAAGGTGTTTAGTGGTCCCATTTGTGATCAATTTATCGAGGCAGCTAAGAACCATGGACTGGACATAGCTGATAATACCCGGAGCAGCTCTGTTCAAGTACGGTCTTCAGATATGTCGACGTTCTTTGAGCGGCTACAGCAAAAGCGAAGAAAGACGCAGCACCCGCATATCCCAACAGCAGCTATTGTGAAGGACCCGCAGTGTGTTGTGTGCTATGATATTACACGTAAGGCATTTGCCTCGCCCCAGTGTGGCCACATTTGCTGTCACCCGTGTTGGAAAAAGGTAATCACTGATGGATGCGATGTACCATGGCTGGGAAGTTGGAGTAAACTGATTATTTTTGCTTGCCAATCGATTAATGCAGATGGAAAAGGATGGATTTACCTCCTGCCCGGTGTGCAAGGTCCCAATCAAGCTGGAACAACTGAGTTTGATTCGGGCAGCGAAAGATTCGTCAGGGCGACGTGCCACGGGGTAGGCATGCTTGACTTTACAAGCACTTATGAGCCAAGACAAATCGGAATGTGGTGTGATTGAGCGGCAACCCTGTCTCGTCACTTTAGCACCTCTTGAGTGTTGAATTGGATTGTCAATTCATCCTGATCCGTTCGTAGTGGTTTTAGATCCAACCTCAGATGATCCAGGGAGCGTCTTCGTGCAGAAAACCGACGACCCTGGAGTTTGGTGCGCACATGGCTCCGCTCGTTTTCGCGCCGCTGCCCAGTTGCGTGCCCGCCCTGCAGCAGTGGTGCCATCCGTTATGCATTTTGAAGCCCGAAAACGGTCCGACTCAACGGCCCACATAGCGTTCAGAGTCATCTGGCTCGAAACGGATGAATCCGCTGCAGGGCAACGGTATTAATAGGAAGTCAACGGCACACCTGCCAACGGCAAACGACTGCACGCGAGGCATGGCCAGGCCATTGGCCTATCAAGCCAGGGTTTGGTGGTAGCAACCCCTGGCCTTCGCAGAACACTCTGGCCGTCAATGCCGGCCAGCTCTTCAACCAACGCCAAGGCCAAGTGGTCGTTTCGGAAACGCGCGGGTCGTTTTGCACAGCAGGGGCGCAGCTGCCTTGACTGGGGTGACCGGTTGTACCTTCGACTGGCATTTTTGCGTTCCGACCTTGGCACGTTGCCCCACCCGACGATTGCAGATTCATGATCATTTTTCGACTTCTCGTCCGTACGGCGAAGCATTCCCCACAGTCACGCCCCTTCAGCTTGCTGTACTCCACCTAAACGTTTGTTGAAGTGCTGCGACCGACGCACTTGAACACGTAGCTGGCCAGTCGACACCCTCCTTCATCTCCTGTGTCCCAAGATGTTCTTTGCGAATGGTTTCGTCGAAACAGACCGGCGGGCCTCGGCGGTAGGCTCCGAGGAAAATGATATTCTTCGTGAGTTGCTCCTCGAGGGCGAGTTCGCATCACCCCGACAACTGCCGCCCACACCCGCCAAGTTGTTCGGTGAAGTACTTAGCAATTCCACCTCGACGACTGGTCTTTCCAAGCGCAGCAACCAGCAAGTTGACGCCTCGTTTCCACAGATCTGCTTCGACAACTCACCTCACTTTACGCGCTTACAACCGTTGTCGAGTCGCAGCTGCGCCAGCTTTTCCTTGCCAAATCAATCTCCACTACCGGCTTCTGTAGTCAACGCGATAGTATCTCCACCTCGTGTGTTTGTTCAAGAGTTCGCACGTCTACCTCAGCCATTTTTCCAGGACAGTGTATTTGTGGAATCGGACATGCGAGGAGTCAAGCCTGAAAAGTCCAGCGTTTCCTTCTTGACGTCGTGCCTCCCACCTGCACCATTGCCGATGCTGACGATGCCACCTCTCAAGAAGAAGAAAGCGTCGACCACCACATCGTCGAACAATGACAAGAAGCAATTGCGCTGCACATATCCAGACTGCCCAAACCTTCGCCGCTCAGCAGGTTTCTGCAATCGCCACAGTGGAAAGGTTTGCAATATCCCTGGCTGCAACAAATCTGCACTCAGTCGAGGAAAGTGCCCTGAGCATGGTGGTGGGTCGCGCTGCAAGAAAGACGGCTGCACAAAATTCGCCCAAACGCGCGGCCTGTGCAAGTCTCACGGTGGCGGCCGCCAATGCAACGTCAGCGGATGCACGAAGAACGCCCACCAAAATCGGTTGTGCCGCTCGCATGGGGGAGGCAAGCGCTGCGACTACTTCGGATGCCCCAAGTGGGCACAACGCTCTGGATACTGCTGTGCCCACACGAAAATGAGTTCCGCGTCAAGTGGCGAGCCACAGCGTTCGCACTCGCACATTCCAGCGATAGTCACGTCGTCTCCCGTGCCGTCACCTACCATGCTGTCTCCGCACCGCCTCTTCTCGCTTCTGCCATAACTAAGGATCGCCGTTTTCCCTCCAGTGCCTAGCATCGGGCCAGATACGCTGAGACCACGATCGTCGAGCATACACAACCCATATAACTGCGCCGCAATTGATTCTATTGAATTGAAGCGAGCTCGGGCGCCAGCCAAGCGGGTCGACGAATAGCTGCCGTCTGCGTAGAATGCATTATTTACGTGCCGATGCACGACTACAGACAGCAAGCACATCAGAGTAACAAATCCAAAGGAAGATGTATAAACCCAAATCTGCTGCGTCAACTGCTCAGCGCTACCGTTTTGCTCTCGAAACCATCCAGTTCAACGATCTCCGGACCCAGACAGAGCAGCCACTAAGCCGATCACGGTGTGCACTCACCACCTACCTCTCCACTGGGAGCTCGTCTACACGGGGGTAATGACGCCGCGCTCCACCAAATCCGGCACCTCAGCAGCGAGCCACGGAGCCAACTACAAAAACGACAACAACAACAAAACACCAAAAAAATAGTCAGAAGCTGCAGATCTGCACCAACACCCAAAGCGTCGCGCCTCACCCCGAGCGCGAGCGCGTGCGCGACGCCGAAGCGCGGCACGTTCTTCTGCCAGAGCGGCGCGAAGTGGATGGTGAGGCAGATCTTGCCGCCGCGGTACATCTTGGACGTCTTGCCCTCGAGCTCGGGGATGCAGAGCTCCGGGTTGGCCACGGGGTACGTGGCCGGGATCTCGAACTCGAGGTCGAACTCGTAGCGCAGGCCGCTGTGGAAGGCCCAGCACTTGCCCGTCCAGCGCGTGCCGGCCTTGTTGCTCGCGATGGTGAACCAGTCGTTGTCCGCCTCCTTGTTCGACTTGACGTACTGGATGAGCGCCAGATACTCCTCCTTCAGGCGCTTGGTCCACTGCTCACCGTCGCGGGGACCCGCGCGCGTGGTCAGCAGCGGGATCTTCTGCACCGCGCGCTTGGTGCCCTCGTCGATCGGCGCGTCCATCGTCCCGCGAGTTCAGTCAGTGCGTAGGGGGCAACAGCAATAAGGTGTTTTAAACACCGACAGGATAGAGTATTAGAGGATGTAATGTACTGAAGTATGATACTTGGGAGAGAGGGCGAACTTTGTACAGTACCGTGGACGAGATGTGGCATCTGGTCCGAGTGACATCGTTGCCACGCTGTGGTTTCCGCCGCAGCAGACGATGGCTGCGCTCTCCGGCGTGCGTGCTGCAGCGATCTCGCTCGTCGAGGCTGAGTACAGTACGGACACCAAAGAAACGAAGCAGCGCGTCTGGCGGCGGATCCTTCGCCTTTGCAGGCAACGGAGGCTTCAACTTCAGTAGGTGAAACCAGCTGCTCCAGGAGAACCTTCCTCTGCTTCAGTTTGACGAGTGCAAGTGGCAGTCACGCCAACTCCGCCGCAGGATCGCGTGGCGAGGCCGTTCCGCTGTCCGTTTCGGGTGCAAAGTGAACCAGCGCTCAGTGCGATCAAAGACAGCGTCGCTCATTCGGTGTGCATGATCACGGGGGGATATGAGCCTTCAGCTAGATCCTGGCCCCAAAAGGACGGCGTTGCTGGCCTTTGATCTGTGTCGCCAAGTACATGTAGCAGCCCTAGAGGACCCACCCTCGTTGTCTTTGCTCGACTGCCAATGCGCGGGTAGCAATCGCTCACCATTCATGTTGCTTTCGCTCAAGAGCTCCAAAAACTCCTGTCGTATCCATTGAAGATGCAGACTCCTGGTGCTCTTCGCCTTGTGGCGCTGGCTGTAACGGCATTGATCTTGGCCATGGCCACCAACGCGCAGCTTGTCGGCTCCAACACCGCTGAGACGCACCCGGCGCTCATGACGCAGACTTGTACCAAGAGTGGCTGCACGGATGAGGATACTTCCATCGTGTTGGACGCCAATTGGCGTTGGTTGTACAAGGAGGGCACGTCGACGAACTGCTACACCGGAAACACGTGGGACAAGACCATTTGCTCGGATCCCAAGACGTGTGCGTCCAGCTGCGCTCTCGATGGTGCCGACTACCCCGGAACCTACGGCATCACCTCCGAGAGCAACAGTTTGAGTCTGAAGCTCGTGACGAAGGGGCCTTACAGTACCAATACCGGATTGCGAGTGTACATGTTGCAGTCTCACGACAACTCCTGAACCAGGAATTCACTTTCAACCGTGGATATATCAGACCTTAATTGCGGATTGAACGGTGTTCTGTACTTTGTGGACATGGACACCGACGGCGGTAGGCAGCGCTTTTCAGGCAATAAGGCCGGTGCCAAGTTTACTGTGATGCCCAAGATCCTTAAGATCCCAAGTTTATCAATGGCGAGGCTAACCTGCTTAACTGGACAGCCAGTGCCACTGATAGCAATTCCGGTACGGGCAACTATGGGTCGTGTTGTGCCGAGATGGGCATTTGGGAGTCGAACAGCATCAGCAATGCGTATACCTCACGCCCCGGCTCGGTGACATCGAAGGCTAGCGGATCGTATCGCTGTGAGAGTGGTACCGAGTGTGGCGCCGGCACTTCTCACCACTACGACGGCCTCTGTGACAAGGACGGCTGTGATTTCGACCCCTACCGAATGGGAATCAAGACGTTCTTTGGTCCCGGTTCGGACTTTACTATTGACACTACAAAAACGTTCACGGTGGTCACTCGTTTCATCACTGACGACGGCACTGCGGCGGGGACTCTTAGCAACATCAAAATATTTTAGATTCAGGGTGGAGAGACAAACGAGATGCCGTACTCCACCTGGTCTGGTCTGAAGGACAAAAGTTCGCTGACGGACAGCCAGTGCTCTGCAGCGAAAAAGGTATTCGGCGATAAGGACGATCACAAGATTAAGGGCGGGCTTGCCCAGCTGATGAAGCGCGGCATGGTGCTTACCATGAGTCTGTGGTTGGACCATGAATCAAAATGGTTGTGGCTGGACTTGGACTATCCCGTCGCCGCCGACGCTAAGAAAGCCGGTGTCACCCGTGCCACATGCGCGAAGACTAGCGGTGACCCAGGCACTGTCGTCTCGGAGCAGGCCGATGCCACTATTTTCTTCAGCAACATCCGCTTCGGTGATATCGGAGCAACAGTTGATGGCATCAGTACAGATTCGAGTAGCGGCACCAGTTCAACAACGAAGACAAGTACGTCGGGCTCCCTCTCATCTTCCGCAACCACGTCTGCTCCGTCGCCATCAACCTCATTGTCAGGCTCAACAACAACAGATCCATCGAATAGCACGGCCACCAAGAAGCAAATATCTACAACTCCGACGATGGCGAGCAGTGAGACCAGTTCGGATTCTGATAATGCAACTGCTTCCCCTGTTGTCTCGGAATCAAGCAGGATACCAGCATCACGACCGCGCCAGTGGACGCTAGCACTGCTGCCGGCAGCGTATCGACAACCGAAGACACTACAACCAGTGTGACCAGTCCTTCAGATACAGCGACCAAGGAATGCAAGCTTCTAGAGTTTTATGTTTACTGCTGCGTTTTCGTAGTGGTTTGTGCATTCGAGACGGTTTGTTTGTTGAGGAGTCCAGTCGAAGACCCAGGTTGTTAATAGCACAGTAGGCTAGGCTAATACACAAGTTTGTACAATACCGTATAGTCGTAGTCCCAGGCGTCACTTCAATAGCACAAGGTACAAATCATGTATGCAAGCAAATCATTGTTTTATTATGGAGCTGAACTACAAATTACTTTCGTCGTCACTATCGCTCTCGTTTTCAATATCATCGTCCGACCCAAATTCTCCGTCCACTAAATTGCAGTTTTCGAGCTCTTCAACAATGCAGCTTTCAATCTGTGGAGCATCCTCTGTAGGCATTGCTTCAGCCACACGCGTGTCGGTTAAAATACCCACTTTGGCGAATCCGCTCACAATTGTATCGATAGATAGGTCACCCCAGCTTGTTGATATTCATTCAGTAATATCAACTCGGTTTGGAGGTGTTAAATCTCTTGAGTGTCTTCAGGCGTGGTTTGACCTTGCCGCGTCCGAGCTCGCAGCGAAAGTCTGTGACGCCGAAGGAATAACTTGACCCAGGTAGAAGAAGCAGCAAATTTATCTTCTAAATCATGCTCTTTAGCTAGATGCATAGCTTGTAGCTGCAACATTACCCTTGAAACC
>BSXT01005993.1:0-21721 GCA_030267785.1 Phytophthora fragariaefolia
CTGCGCTGGCCGAATTGGTCGGTCATCCCACGACGGCGTAGCCGGCATGGCCTCCACGTCTGGCGATCCATCTTCAGCCTCTCCACTCACGGCGAGACCTCGTGGCGCAGGTCTGATTGGTCGATCATCCCACGACGCCGCAGCCCGAACAGGTTCTGCCTCCTCAACTGCATCAGCAGTGTCCCCATCACTGTCATCAGCTTTGTCCATTTCTGGTTGTAGTTCCTCCGATGTAATGTATCCAGCGGGGCAATTGGGCTCTGGTCCAACCGGGTTTTCATCCATGGGTGGCGAAAGTAGCGGATTCGAGTCTTTTTTCTTCACATGGACTGGCCGATTGTCAGAGGTAGCGTCACCTCCTGATTCATGAAGTAATGTTCGAGCTGGTTGAAGTGGTTGAGCATCCGTTGACGATTCTGGTCGCTCCGTTTCCTGGCTCACAGTGCTATCAACCATGGATCCATACTCATTATCTTGCGAAGAGAAAACGCGTTCTGCTTCCTCATCCGCACCGTCGAAAGTGTTTGTAGTAGAGGGCTTGCTTGCTTCCTTATTTGACTGATCTACCGCAGCAGAATCAATAGTGACGGTGGCGGCATCATCGGATACTACACTAATTTCCTCATTCGAATCGGATGCAGCAGCTCCCACAATCTTGTCCGCACTTTCACGCAAAGAGGCCAATTCTGTTTGATTGTCGCCGGGAACACCTTCTTGCAAGCTTTCGTTAGTGATAGCAGCATCGAACCTAGTTTCAATGCTTACGCAGTTGCCCGAGCACACGTCGGACGCTTCTTGAAGCAGTTCGATTGCATCTGTTCGCCACATGATCCAGGCCTTATCAACACTGCCCCCAGAAATCTTCAGCCAGTTACCGCCTCGCACCGTGACCTCGAGCGTCTCTCCTCGACTCAAGAGCCCCACCGTTTGCGCCGTCTTGGACGGGAACTCTCGAATCGCGATCTGCGCCTCCTCGGGAAGGGCCTCGTTCAGCTCATAGAACGTGTGCGGGGCTGCGGTTCGCACAACACACGAGACGACAAGCACATGCAGCATCCGAATTAGCTCTTCAAGTCCCGCGACCAGCTGCCTGCTCCAAATGCGGGATCCAACTTACTGCTGCAGAAGTCGTGCTCGAGCCTGGAGCAGACGATCTGCAGCTCCTTCGTGTCGATCCACGCGCTCTGCAGCGTCGGGTGGAGGATGCGCGCACGCCCCTCGCGCTCCTCGGCGATGCAGTAGGGCAGCTCGACGCTCTGCACGGGCCCGAGGGTCCGCGCCGTCTCCCGCGGCCCGTCGAACAGCAGCGCCGCCGGGTCCGCCACCTCGCCGCAGCCGCGGAAGTCCGTCGCCTCCCAGGGCGCCACCAGCGGCGTCCCGTCGGGCAGCGCAGCCATCACGAAGCCTCCCTCCGCCTCGCCCGAGGTCGCGTCCTGATACGCCACCTGCAGCCACGAGAGTGGCGCGTCGTCCGCCGCGTCGCCCGCCACTTGGAACACGCGGGCGCACGCGGCGATCGCCTGGCCTCGGGACACGCGCGCGCGCCCGGGCGCGCCGCTGTTGGGCGCCGCGCGCACGCGGAGCTGCGCCTCATGCGGCAGCTCCGGGTGCAGGCAGTACCAGCGCATGTTGCGGAATGCACCAAGTGCCCTCTCGGCTAAGTACGGTCGACACAGGAGTGATGGTCGTCGCACTTAGTCGGACATGCGACCTTTCGCGCTCTCTGCCGCGGCCAAATAATCCGCGCACTCGCCCGCAAGATCGCGCGCGCAGGCAGCAGGCAGGCAGGTGGGCGGCTTCCTGTTCTCCCGGGCAGAATCCAGTTGGCAGTCCGAGCGGCAGCAGAGCGAGCGCGGCCATGGAGATGAAGCGCGTGCTGGCGCGCTTCATGGTGCACAAGGTGGGCAGCTTCGTGGTCAAGGAGCGCGTGCTGTGCTTCGGCGAGTACTCGTTCTCGACCGTGGACCGCGAGAACCAGCACGTGACCAACACGTGGCCATACGAGGACGTGGACGGCGCCAGCGTGCTGGAGGGCGAGACGGACTTCGTCATCCTCACGCCGCGCCACCGCATCAAGAAGACGGTCTTCCGCTGCCACTTCCGCATGGAGGTGCTCGTGTGCCTCATGCGACTGCGCAGCCAGCACTACGCCAAGATGCCAGACGCGCAGGTCACGCGGCCCCCGGAGTTGCAGACGCACTCGTTCCAGAGTCTCAAGTACCATCGGACTGGGGTGCAGTCCAAGTGTGTCGTGGAAATCCGCCCCGACGGCATCTACCAGAAAGATACCGAGGGCGACCTCATGAGCCACATCCCGTACACCAGCTTGGTATCAATCGACCTCATCTGTGACGACCACGAGGCTATTGCTCTGAATCACTCGGACAACTCCAGTCTGTTCATCGTGCCACGGCGTACGGAGCTGGCGCAAGCGATTAACAAAGTCATGAAGGCCTACGGCATGCAGATCAACGAATACCGCAAGAAAACGATGGAAGCAGCGCTAAAGGACGACGGAAAAGTTTCCTCGGTCGCCAGTGTGTCATTTGAGTACCAGGTGATGAAGGTTTCACAGTCGAATGAGTCGACCGCTACCCCAAGGACTCTGTCTGTGTCCGAAAAATACATTACAGAGTACGCGGACGCGAAGACAGTGATTTCCAGTCGCCCCCTGTCGCGCATTTACAGTCTCATCATGTATCAGGATATGCTACAGGCGTTTGAAATCGTATACATGGATGGTATAAAGCGTAAGTACTGTTCGCCTCAGCGCGAAAAGATTGTGAGTGAGCTATTGGCGTCTTGTCACGCATTGGGGAACTACCAAGTGGGCGTGGAGATGACAGAGGTTGCGGATTGGGTTCGCATGATCCCGCGTAAGATTATCTTACAAGAAGGCAATAAGATCGCAAATATTGCGCCAAACGTGAATGTTATGGATCGAGAGCTCCGGGTTGCGCAATCAACTATCCTCCAACTGCTTGCTGTGCATGGCAATCGGAAGACTGCACGCACACAGCGACAACTACCTCGTGGCCTTGACGAAGAGATGCATTCGTTGGCAGTGGAGTTTAACGCTAATACACCAACTTCTGGTGTGATCGCTCAACCAAACAAACCATATGAAAAGGTGCTGTATGTACTTGCTCGGGAGCTATATGACATAGTCAACCGCCACGGAGCATCGCATGATTTTGTGGGCACGTATCTCCAGTCTATTTATCGGTTAACACTCGCACCTCCTGCTATTAACGAACTCGTGCAAATTCTGACAGAGGTACGCTACCGCTTACTGTTCATCACAGTTGATACCACAAAACTTGTTCCTTATATTTCTTCTGCCTATCTGTGCAGCGTGGAGAAGAGTATGTCGGCATGATATCGAAAATTTTGATAGGCAAGAATTCGGTTGCAATTTATTGGATGTTCATGGTACTGGATCGGCTTATGGAGTCAAAGGCGCACAAGCTTCAATGTCGGCAGCTCTTGCTGTCCAACAGTCTTTTCATGATGACATTACTTACCATGCTGGACGAAGACAGCCATGTAAGTCAAATATCTCAGTATGTATTGGAAGGAACAGTTACCAACTTTAACCCCTTTGTTATGTTGTCTTATGTAGACGGGTTCATTCTTATCCGACCTTCCGACGATGAAACTGTGTCAATTTATTCTATTGCTCGTAAAGGCAAACGTCGAAAAGCAGCGAAAGCTTTCTGAAACGCTATACCAGCATCTGGCAACTAAATACCGAATGATGCTCCGAATTCTGTTCAGCTTTCCTGGTTTGGCAACTGTCGAGGCATGTGTGGGTATTCTGAGTCGAATGACGAAGAACCCAGCATTTTTGCACTTCGGTAGCATGGGCTCACCGCTGCGATCAAATGACGAACAAGTTCCTCGTCAAACACTTAGTTTCGGAGAAACACTTAATTTCGGTCCCAGCAGTCAGCGCGGGGCTTCAGTTATGCCCCGCTCAAATATCTTTTCATCCAGAAAAAATATTTTCTCGTCAACACGCAACAACACATTATCATCGGCCGGCTCTTCGTCTAGTGGAACCACCACAACCGGATCAAATTTGCTTATTGTTCAGAACCCAGAAGTGCTTCTTCGGCAATATCGTCAATTTCTTGAGGCAGCCTGTGGCTCTTTAAAGATGGGAATTGATCAATATGATGATCCCGTGTTTTTGCGTCTTCGCTATCGATGTCGGAACATTTTTTTGCAGGAGCTTATGAGCCATTTGGTGGGCAATGTTGAGGAATTTAAACGTGTATACAGCGTTGACTGTTGTCAATACAGTGGGTTTATCGGCACAGCAGATGGTCAAAGAGAAAAGACCAATTTGTATCTAACACCGCGTGCTTTGATTGCTGTTCGAGTTGTGGGACGTCATACTCATGAAATTGAGTATCGCACGATTGAAGAGATCACTCGATCAGCGGCAATACCGGATGCATTCATTCTAACAGCAAATAAGAAGTTAAAATTTATCTACTCGGATCAATGCAGTGACATCGTGGAAAAAATGAGGGACTTAGCTGGTGTTATCGGCATTCACTTTCAATTTGTTACGCGAGATAAGCTTCCTAAACAGCTAGTTGATAAACCCATGGACCATTCCGCTTTTCAATCGAACGATTTGTTTGATGTTCAACGAAGAACGGGACGTCACGGATCAACACACATGCGAAAGAAAAAACTCTGCTTTGTTGATGGAACCATCGAAGAGTTTTCCGATTGCTCAAAGAAGACATACGATCTTAAGACTTTGAGACGTGTGGTGATTCCTGGACTGGGAAGTGAAGACACTCAGGCTATTGTGGCATTGGAGTTTTCAGATTGTAGTCGCGTTGTATATGTTCCATATGACATAGAAAAGTTCTTGGCAGCATTGTACGACGGGTATCGCTATGTTGACAACTTTGATGTCTCATTTAGCAGAGAGTTCCCGAAGTTAAATCCAAAAATGTCTCCAAGGGCTCTTTTAAAGGATGAACACGAGCGCTTTATGTACCTTAACCATGATGGACTGTATGTTCCTGCCCACGCTGTCCTGGAAAAGGAGATCGAAACGATGGGTGCCAAAGGTATCAGCATCACATCGGCCACAAACCGAGTGACATTTGCTTTGGAGAGCTTGAATATGAATGTTGAGATGGAGGACTTTGTGAGCAAGGCTATGCGTGGGCGCTTGGAAAAGCTGTCATATGGGCCTCTTCTCCGTGGAATAAATAATTTGGTACGTTGCAATACTTTAGTTGTAAGCTAGTCGTATTTTTTTCTTATAATTTGTTGTGAATTCGCTTGTAGCTCGAGCATTCGTGTAAGCACCCGATTCGTACCAATGAGATTTGTATCCTTCTGGAAACATTTTGTAGGGTTAATGATGGCTGCTATCGACTTTCAATGGAGCAGTCAAGCAGTGGAGGTATGGTTCTTGTTCCAACACTATCCCAAATACTGGTATCAGGAGACCCAATCGCAACTGTATGGGCTGTAAACGCTCTGCATTCACTAATTGCTGATAAATCACGCACAAACGCCCATCGAGTGGCAGAGAAAGCTATTCGGTATCAAGTGTTTGAGCATAAAAAACTGATTTCACTCCTGACTGATCTTCTAGAGCAACGCAACCCAAGTTCTACGCTGGTCATGTTGCAGCTGATGCTAGATGTACTGGTCGTTTCTCGTCATAGCACCGATAACAGCCATTTCGACGCGATAGTGAAGGCATTGGCTGGCAAGTATACACTACTGTTGGAGCTCGCCTCGGAAAATATGATTGCTGGCTTGGCTGCGGCTGTTATTTGTGTCTTGAAGGTACTTGTTGATCACGGTGATTACAAAGTACGCCGCCGCATATGTGATGTCGCACTGGATTCTGGGCTAACAATAAAGCATTTGCACAAAGCTTTTTTTCACCCCTCCGACAATGCGAGGGAAACCTATCAGTATATAACAAGTATCTGGGTAACGCATCACAAAACGTCCCATGATATGCTCGTGAGAATCCTCCCCCATGGATTTATTCGAATGATTTCGAGCCCAATGGTCCGAAAATTGTTGAAAAAACAACGGGCCCGGCAAACGGAATCTGTGCGTCGTAGAAATCGGCTTCAGCTTCAATACCAAGTTGATGGATCAGAATGGTTCATTCGTCGTATGCAGCTTCAGATTGGAACACTATTTGCCAGTGGTCAAGTTAAAGAAGCTAGGGTGAAAGAAGACCCATCGCGTATGAACTACCCTGGGGAATCATCGACAGACATGGCTCTCCTTTCCAGTATGGTGGGTAAAGATTTTTTGCTTCCTGACTTAATTTGGAACGAATTGACGCGAGCTGAATTAGAGACCGCATTAAAGTCAGCGATCGATGGGTTTAACCAGTTCAAAACTAACCATGCTGCGGCTTTCTCTTTGATTGCGTCTCGAAAAGGCAGTAGCGAGCCCAAATGGAATCACACGCAATTTTATGTAAGGTACGAAAGTATTGCGCAAGAGCTGCAAGTGGATCGGTTTTATCTGCGTGTTATAACGGAAAGGATAAACGACGGATCTTTGCAATTGGCTGATGTTGCTCAAACAGTACGCTCAATAGATGCAGGAACACACCGCGGAAAGCTAAAAAATTCGAGTAGTCTTTTTTTTGCCAGTATGGATATCGCAAAGGATCCGGCCAAGTTCTTCAACGAGGTGTACCAGTGTTGGTTAGAGCATCTTCATTTAAACAATATCCCGCTATCAGGAACAAATGATTGGTCCGCAAGTGGAAGCAACGGGCTCCCTCAATATTATGGCGGAACTGGAAACGAGCAGTACGGCCATTCCATGCTAAAAATCCTAATTGAGCTTGCCAACGTATTTCCCGAAGCCCGTTCACTTACAAAGCATCGCGCTCGTTTCCTAACCGAGCTGCTACGGAACTCGTACCTAGCAAGTGAAATTCAAGATATTGTTGAGCTGATGTCCGGGATAAGTTTGTCTAGTGAAGCTTGTGCCGAGTTGTGCACGAAGAATCACATTAAAGTCTTGTTGTATATGTCGGTATTGGCTCATCGCTACCAGACATTATCACTAAGTAGGGATATTGTGAACGATTCTGGCGATATACCGATGATGGACTCATTAAACATATCTGAAGCTGATGAAATCTCATCGGTTCCAATAGCAGAACTGTCTCTTTACAATGAAACAAGATTTGCTTTAAAATGGAGCATTCGGCTGAAGACATCGGGGGAAACTGATGGCGGGGATATAGTTAAAGGTCCGTTCTCAGCAAACGGACTTAAAGAATATTTGGTTGCTGACCCATGTATTCGCCACAGTCAACTTGATGCGTTGCACGTGTGTTGCTGTTCTTTGCACGACAGTAATGAGCACGTATGGAAGTCGATGTTTGAATTCCCGGAGTTGCGCTGGATGGAACTAACCGACGAACCTATCGATACGACTTGTGCTGCTTTCGCCCTGAAGTCTCTGCGGAACTTTATGATAAAAGATCAGCATATCGTACCAACAAGGAATACGAATGTGTGGCCTCCAGCCTTTGTAAATAGTGTCGTCGCAAATACGTCGTATTTAGCGCTACTGGTCCAGTTACTCTTGGTAAATGATCCCCATGTTCGTAGATATGTCTGTGAGATGCTGATGTCTCTCAGCGATGAAGAGCTGCAAGATCTATATCATTATGGAACCTTTTATTTCATTTTATCCACGGCTGCAAATCCAAGAGGTACTGATAAAATACCGGCTTTTGTTCCTGAGGCAATGTTACTGCAACGAGTTCATCGATCTCAAAAATCATCTGAGCGATTACCTGGGCAGAGTTTTTTAACAGACATACTTCCCGAATCCCTCATCAGTATTCTGGACTCAGAAACGCCTGAGCATTTTGCAGCAGTATATACTGGTAGCAAGCACGACAAGCGTGCAATGTGGACTTCTCCAATGAGACACCATCTCCAACAGATGATGGATGAACATCTGCAAGAATTTAAAGACGAATTGAGAAAGAGCGTTGTGAGTAGGTACAATTATACGTCAATTCCTCCAATCTCGTACATGGAATTGTCAGGGGACGTTTATTGTAGCGGCTTCTATCTTTCTACATTCAACCAGTCGGGTTCGGAGGCTGAAGAAGTCGATGATCCTGTTTTCTTAATGAAGAGTATTGAGGAAAAGTGGCGGTATTTGGCACGACATCAAGCAGATGGGATTGGAATGGAAGACGACATGGATCACTCGGCTGCATACAAAATGTTTGGCTGGAGTGAGGATGCGACGTATTCTTCAGCTGCCCTGCGTTCGCGTTATCGGGAGTTGTGCCAGCAGGATGTTGAAGTTGCAACTGTTCGACAGGCGTTTGACTCACTTGCCGCTGTGCTTGAGCTGAAAAACAAAGGTGAAGGTGGGCGGACAGCAAATGAAGTTATCGAACGCATTCTAAAAGCACAACTACAGTTGCTTGAAAAGTTTGGTTATCAATTCTTTTCATACGAGTCGTCAACGCTTGACTTGCTCATTCGTGTGCTATCCTCTCAATCGTCAGAGGAGTCTTCACTTCGAGATGTCGCTAGAAAAGTGTTGGAGGTTCTGCTCTGCGTAGCACCACAAAACGGTCCGCATGTTGTTCAAAATGAAGGTAGGTGGGGTGCGATTCTCGATTTAGTTGAAAGATGCGCATTGGGGCACAATGTAGAAGAAAAGGAGCGCATGTTCTCCATCCTAAAGCTTATTCTTGCCTCCGATGAGGCATTGCAGTCACTCGTGGAAGGAGATAATGAGGTACCACCATCAAAGGCATTTGACTATAGCACTTTTGGGGATGATGACAACACCTCATTTTTTACTGCGACGGAGTATGCATCTCAAAATGGAGGGGGCAAGCCCAATTATGCCCAGCGCGTATATTCGCTGCTTGATGATGTTATTCTTTCCTTTGAAATTATTCAACCGTGGCGGATTCAAAAGCTGTCCTTTGACATTGCATCCTCACTGTGTAGAAATCCAGGGCTCCAAGATCAAATTATGCATTCAACACGGGTCTTCTGGAAAGGCCTCTACTTGATCCTGGCGTCTGCCGAGATGTCAGCAGGAATAGATACGACACAAGAAAGTACCACAGCATTTCAAAAACAAGAGCGCGAGATGCTGGACAGTGCTTTTGGGGTACTCAGCGCACTTGCTTTGGGTCCAGATCGTAATTGTCGATCAGCAGGCCTTGATGCGTTAGCATCTCTTCTTCCTATGCGATTTTTAGAGCTTCTTGAAAAACCTGATGGGCGGGACTTCTGTTCTATCCTGTTGTCTGATATTTGCGAACCATCGTGCATTTGGAACGAAAACATGCGGTCAGAACTTTCACGGATGCTAACGGACGAATTTAACAACATGGATTCTATCATTGATGGGATGTCGCTATTGGAAAGTGTTACAAATTACTCGTACGAATGCTTAAGCTCTGAACCATCAGTAGGAGGAATATATTTACAAGTTCTACTGGAGAAATCAGTCGAAGACCCTGATTCAATCACGGAAGATATATTGTATCCAATCCCGGCGGTTGAATTCGTGTCAGAGCTGTTCTTGTTTCTGAACGCGAATAGGGATCCCAACATTGCGATTTATTCAGATACATTACCTGCTTTGGACTGTTTGAGTCTTCTGTGTGATTTACCGGCCTTTCGGCCTGCCATAGTGGAATGCCTGGAGCAGCACATTGATGATGTGGATCCTGTAAATGCCTCAATATCGGTTGCAACGCTCGGCAGATATTTGCTACCATTCATCGGTGAAGACAAAACCAAGGCTGTCTCAATATCATCCCGCCGATTATTGTCAGGGTATGGTTTTAAGAAAAAGACGTCGTCGTCCGATGATGGAGACATGGAAGCCGAGTTTGGCAACATCGATTATCTGAACCGACAGGAACTCGCATTGCTTATTCTCAACAAAATATGTGGCTTTGAGTGCAATCTGGAGCGGATGCTAGCACCCTTCTGCCAGTTTACTTGGTGTCTTCAGGTTATCACGGACCACCTAGCGTACGAGCAAGCATTCTATGCCTTGTCTTGCTTAGCTGAACTCTGTGATACGTGCCTCGTTATTGCCGAGTACGTAGAGTCTAGTGGGCTGTGGGTCGAAATTTTAGGTATAGCTCTTCAGTGCAGGCAGCACGTTCTTCACGAACAATTTCTTCGAGCGGAAGCTCTACGGGGACCTGCATTCGAGGTGCTATATGCGCTGATGACGAAAGACTTGGTTTTGCGAGAGAAGATGTACAGTGGGCTGTGTCGGTTTCTTCCGTATCCGATAGTTTATCAAATTCACTTGGATCCAAACTTAGCTACCCGATTTTTCGACGATAATCATGAAAAAAGTGATCTGATCTGGAACTCTCATAGACGAACTGAAGTGCGCAAGAAGCTCGACGAAATTATATGTCGGAATCGAGTGGAGCGGTCTATAGCAAAGCGAGACACAGTTTTGCTGGATGACGAAGCTGATACCATTCCATTGCCGAGCAATTTTGTGGCTGGTCTTTACATTGACCGCTTTTTGTCTCGACCAGACCCAGAAAAGCTAACTAACCCAGCTTACAATCTTGAGCTACTATTTCAACTTTGGAAAACTCAACTTAACCAATTGATGAGCTTTGATCTCCAAAATCCCCCGGATAACCTAAATTCAACCGCTGATGAGGTCGACAAATACACGATGGCGATCACACATATTTTGCGGGCATCTCTTGATATTGATGAGAGCATAGCTAACAACCGCATGCCTGAGCAAATTGTGAAACTTGTGCGCCATTGCAATCAGCACTTGATTACTAGTTTCCCCTACCGTTCTGTTTTGCGGATCGCCCGGCGCTTAGTGCAATTTCCGGAGATCATCTCAAAGGAATTCGTGGAGTTACTAACTTGCCGGATCACTATGCAGCATCCAGATATTCCGCCGTTGCTAAAAGTTCTTCGCCGTGTCCTAGAAGCGCGTAACTCTGCCCTTACAGAAGCCGGTATGAAAGATGAACCTGAATACTGGCTGAAAGATCTCAAGTACTACCCGCAAATGTTGGCGTTCTTGGAGGGACTAGTAGAAAACAAAGAGCAGGTGGAGGCGCCCTTGCTATCCAATGTGAATCGAGTGCTGCGAATTATCCACGCTGAAGAACCGAAGGAAACCCATTTGAAGCAGATATCGAGAAGCTTCATGGGTCGGTGGCATAACTTTACCCTAGAAAGTAGACCCTCACTAATTCGCAATTCGGTTAAGACTGGGCAGCCAGAGTCAAAGCAGCGCGTTGGTACGACTACGGTAAACGTTGCCTCGACAAATCCAGATATTTTGAGTACGCAGAGCTTCGATGTAGACCAAGCGAGGGAACGGCCCTCAGTTACTGCGAGTACTCAAAGTTTCGATGTCGATCACGAACGAGAGCCTTCCATCCGAGTAGATATCAAAGCGATGCCAGATGAGCGCGAAGTTGACATTGACGCCACGCTTATTCAAGCTCCCCCAAAGAGCATTAACTTCGCCAATGGTGATGTGAAGGTTGAAGAGGCTATTGCTCCACCTAGTTTCCGGTACAAGGGCGAAACCGCGCGTCATACACCATTGCCGTCCCCAGCATCAGATCACTACTCGATGGTGGGAGCTCGCTACGAAGCCATTGAGTCCCAGTACCACTCGAAAAAAGCAGCCGAGTATGATGAGCATAAAGATGATGAAGATTCCTCCGCTACGCAACCGCGACGGGGAAGCTTCCCCCTAAAGCCGGAAGACGTTGACATAAAGCAGATTAATGGGTTACCTTCTGCTGTAGGTGGTATCCCCATGAGTAATATCAACCCCAGCTACTCCCAAGCGCCATCAACCCGGCGACAGCCACACGCAGGCGGTGAGCCCCCTTCAGAGACGACATCGTATATAAGCCGCCAAAGCGGAACAAGTGCAGTACCCTCTGAGCGGCGGTATTCGCTGCTAGACTCCTGGAAAGCACCGACTTCCTCTGCACTCAACCCCGCGCTCACGTCACTCACCATGTCCAAACGAGGTCGTCGAAACATGCTCATATTCAGCCGCACCAAGTCAAAGCAGAAGAAATGGTACCAACGATAGGCATTACTCAAATAATTTCCATTACTCAAATATCAGTAATATTCACGTTGAAGATGCTTTACTCAATAAACATCAAGTTGAAGTCGTGATCATCACTCTTCATTGTATCTTTGTTGAACTTCATTCAATTATCGAAATCACTGAAGCAAGGTAAGCCAAGAGCGCTCAAGGACGAGTGCTCCCGGTTTAACTGCACGTTGTTGCGCACGTTGTGCATTTGGCCACAACGTCAAGATGAGCTGGCAGCAGAATGTCGTGCTGCAACGCCCCGTGGGGGCTTCGCACCGACAAGAAGCTCGGAGCTATGCGGATGGGAACATCAACTCCGGGGACAGTAGCATTCTCAGGTACATCAAGACGTTGACAAGTCACCAGACGAACGCCAAGCAGCAGCGCATGGATCAATACCTTCGGCAAGTCAAGCACCCTCCGCCTGCTGAGGGAAGAATTGCAGAAGCCCTGAAGCCGCAGCAAACCACCGGAAACCGTTGTCCAGATGCCTCAGTATCAGTGTTGACTCCACTCCATGGGCCAATGGATCCTTTCGTGCTCCACAGCGAGCCTAAAGCTCGATGTGATCAAAGCAGCAAGGGGAAAGTCTATGGTCGACGAAGCAGAGGCCCCTCTCGAGCTAAGCGTCAAAGCGAAGGGGTTCAATGCCGTCGCCAGCGGAAGAAAGCGAAGGCAGTGCTAGTCCACGAGCCAAGCTCTCTCATCGAATCCCTGGACCGGTTCCGACTCAATGGCATTTGGTCTCAAGCCAACCAACAAACTGCAACAGAGCGTACAGTAGAAGCAAAAAACCCAGAAGCAACAGTTCAGAATGGTGAGAGTAAGGCAGTCCTGTCCGTCAAAGAGCAATCCACCGGGACTGGGGTCTCGACGCGTAATGCTGACACATCAGAGACTACGAAATCCCTCGTCTGGACAAGTGCTGCAAGTTCAAGACGGTCCGTTGGACAGGTAAAGCTCAAAACAAATTCGTTGCAATCCTTCAACTGAAATTAACTTCAGCATGCTCTGTGAACAAAGCAAGCTCCTGTCGTGTCATTCAGATCCTCTACAGTTGGGGCGTCTGATGATCAACGCACCAACTTCTTCCTACCCACAGAAAGCGTGCAAGAAAATACCCTACGCGCTCCGGCGCAAGGAAACCTCGTCCTCATCTACGACCCACTTAAGGAGGTCATGGAAGATATCTACTTTTAAGGCTCCTTTCAGCCGCAGCGAGGAAATGGTTCACGCCAGCACTACCCGGCTACAGGTAGCAGCTTCCCCTTCTAGCTTTACGAACGCTGAGATGTTTTATCTCGAGCGCTTAATCGATGAGCACATTCCAATTCCGGACGATCTCAAGCATCCGGGGAATGGGCATTCTCTTAGTCGTTAGCAAACCTACATCACCGTAATGCAACCTCACCGAAAACGAGCACATTCCACTTGCTGTCATCACGTAGAGCCCCATGTGTAACGGAGTATGAGCTATCCCTTTGCGTGCTGGTCCGAAGTCTATGTCAGTTCGATTTTCATTCTCTCGTCGGCCATCTACTTAACAATTCTGCTACCCCACCCACCGAGCTCTTCAAACAGTTGAGCTAGTCGAAATCTTCAAAAACGCAAAGGTCACGCGTGACTGCTCACCCCGCGATCCCGCGATCTCGCCAGTCCTGTATCTGCCGATATTTGCGATGCAGCCTCACGTGTGGTGGTTGCTCTTAGTTGCACTGGTCGCGCGATGCTGTGAATTTTCGGGCGGCGATCGCGCGTTCGCCCACGCTAGTGATCTTGCTCACGATTATCCGTCGCCATCGTCATTGTGTGGAGAGAATCTTGCCAAGGAGACAGGAACACTGAATGGTCTCTACTACGTGTTCTACGAATCATCGTCCGTCAGAGCCGATGTTCCTGTCATTTTATGGCTATCGGGCGGTCCTGGGTGTTCGGGGTTGGTCGCGTTGCTGTTTGAGAATGGTCCTTGCATGTTTGACGACGAGGAAGACAGCATATCACTCAATCCGTACTCGTGGACAGGTCTCGCTCATGTCATCTACCTTGACCAACCTGAAGGCACTGGGTATAGTGACGGAGACCGAGGGTTTACACAGGCTTGGTCGCTCGGGGGTGCAGCGGACAAAATGCACGAGTTCCTTCGGCAATTCTACCGGCGTCACCCAGAGCTTCAAATTCATGACTTCTACGTGTTCGGAGAGAGCTATGCTGGACACTACGTACCCGATTTGGCTGCAAGGCTTCTCGGCGGTGAAAGCTCACTCCCCACGTTGAAAGGCATCGCAATTGGCAATGGCGTTGTGTCGACGAGAGCTTGGGTCGATTCCGCTATCCCCTTTCTGACAGCATATAACTATGGTTATCACTTCCTCGCTTTGAGCGACGTAGACCTCCAAAACGCTGCGGATCAATTCGAATCCGCCGTTGCAAACTGCAAGAAAGGGGGGAATTTGCGTCAGTCAAGTCCTGATATCCACAGTGCCGACTGCGCGGAGGCACTCCTACGGTATTATGCGTTTGGGTCGAAAGTCGCCTCGAGTGTCCTCGCCCTCAATAGAAACGTCTACGATATCCGTCGCGAGTGCCACCAGGAAGACGAACTGCATCTGTGCTACAGGTTCACGCGTCTTCAGCACTTCGTGAACACCGCTACAACACAGGCCTACTTTGGCGAACCTTCGAGCGGCTGGAAGGTGTGCTCACCCGGCGCAAGTGACACATTGTTCCCGCTGGATAAACTCGAAGAGAGCGAGGATAACGTTGCTGAAGCTCTCAAGCACGGTGTCCGCGTCCTCATCTACGGCGGGGACGCAGACACGGTGGTCAACTGGATGTCGCAGGACTCGTGGACGCGCGCTCTCGCGTGGGAATATCAATCGGCTTTCAACTTTGCCGGTTTCGAGGAAGTGAACTTTCAGGGCCGACCAATCGGTTGTGTCCGCACCTCGAACGGCCTCAGCTTCATGAAGGTCTACGGCGCCGGCCACGTACGTCTGCCGGCCCACGCATTGTCTACCTCTCGCTCAATAGCTAATCTGCTCCTTGTCCTGCATTGCTCTGCCTGTAGATGGTTCCTCACGACCAGCCCGCGGTGTCGTTCGAGATGGTCCGGAGCTTCCTCTATGACGCAGCAGGCGGAGGCATGTTCAGTTAGTCGACCCCTCGTGCTATGGTTCACTAAAAAACACGCAGCTACAGATGCACCAGCAGCTACGGAATACAACTATCACCATGCACTTTAGAATTACTAATTAGAAGAGACACCTGCCCACGGACGAGCACGTCTCCGGAGCTCTACCCCCTGCTCTGCTCCTCGTTGCACGACAGACAGAAGACGCGGTCGAACTGCTCGTCGCAGTTGAGCGTCGAGCACAGCGAGCAGAAGACGAGCGCGCACGCGTCGCACTCGCGGCGGCAGCACTCGCCCATCTGGCGCTCGCAGTGCGAGCAGCGCTGCATCTGCGCTGCGGCGAAGTGGCGCTTGCCGCTCTGGCACACGGCGCAGCACGCGCGGGCCGGCGCCGCGTCCTTGGCCCCGATGAGCAACTTGCCCACGCTGCTGCCGTGCTTCTTGAGGCGCGCGTTGGTCACGGCGGCAGACATCATGCGGCTCAGCGCGTCTGGCAGCAATTCGAAGGGTAAAACGTCAGTTTTAGCGCAAAAAGCGACGAATTAGCGACGCGCACGCACCGACGGGCACGGAGCGGTCTCGGCAGCGCTTGGCGGCCGCGTGCGGCGGCTTCCAGGGCGACATGGAGGCCCAGAGCGAGGACGGCGGCGGCGTCATGCCCAGCGCGTCCGCGGTCTGGCTCTCGTCTCTCGCGCGCTTCATGGGGCCGGGACTGAGCTGCGGGGAAGAGGCGACTGTGCTGGCCGCGCGCAAAAGCGGAAGTGAAGCGCCCCGGGGGCGGGAAGCGAGTTTTCACTTGACTTGAGTATGGACTGGTGGCGGGAACGGAGGCGAGGACGTAGCGTGACAGGTGGCGCTCTGCTTCGGCTGGTGACGAGGGGAAAAACCAGGTTTATTCGTTTGAGGGGGAACGAAGGATTACTGCGTGTTGGGTTGTGGAGGAGAAGGGGTGTATTAGTTCTTGCAGAGTACGGAATGTGAGGGAACAGTTTATTGCGAAATGCGGGTCTAGTGCTTCCAGCTGTCGCAGAAACGAGGGAGTTAGTGACTGGTACAGCTTCAACGGCAAGTGCAACATCGCAGGGAGGTACAGTACTTACATCTTGATGGTGCGGTCCTTGCTGCCCGATGCCACCATGTCGCCGTTGGGACTCCAATCCAGCGCGTACACCTCGTCAGCGTGACCAGACAGCGTCGTCTTGGCATTCTTGGGCTCGCTCAGCTCCCACACCTTCACGGTCGAGTCCTTGCTGGCCGTCACGATTAGGCGCGAGTCGCTGGACCAGCACACCTGGTACACTGCGCCCACGTGGCCCGTGAGCGTGGCGATGAACTTGCCGTTCTGGCCGTTCCAGATCTTCACCTTCTTGTCGAAGCTCGCACTGGCGAAGTAGCGGCCGTCCGGCGAGAAGCTCAAATGGTTCACGGGCTGCTGGTGACCCGTGAGGCGGGCGACGGGCTTCTTACTCTCCGCCGGCTCCCAGAAGAAGAGAGTAAAGTCATCCGAGCCGGACACCAGACGCTCGGGTTGGCCCTTGCGCACCTCCTGGTACCGCTTCAGCGCCGCCTGCTGCATCTCCTCGCGAGACGCGAAGCTCTTGGTGTTGTGACTAAACGGTCCCGACCGGCAAACGTAATCCACATTCAGAGCCAGCGTATTGATACGGTGACCGTGTCCGGTAAGCGTACGCACAAGCTTGCCAACGTGTTCGCCTTCCATCGCCCACACCTTGATGGTGCGGTCGCGAGACGCACTGTACAGCAGTCCTTCACCACCCCACTTGATACACTCCACCGAGTCCGTGTGTCCTGACAGCGAGGCGATAGAGCGCCCCGTGCGAGCATTCCAAACCTTAATCGATCCATCCTTGGAAGAACTTGCGAAGCGCTCGCAAGTAGCGTTGCGGTGCATAGGCTCCCACGTAAGGGAATTCACCCACTGCTTGTGGCCCTTCATGGGCTGACCAATCTGCTTGCCCGTGAGCGGGTCCCACAGGCGAATCTCACCGTTGCGGTCCGCTGACGCAAAGCGCGTTCCATCCGGTGACCACGCCGTACACAAAACATGGTGCTTGTGTCCACGACCAGTGTGCTTGGGCATGCAGGTGTTGGTGTCCCAGAAGCGCACCGTGGCGTCGCCTCCGCCGCTAGCCAGCCTCTTTCCATCCGGACTGAAGCTCACGTGCAGGATCGCCTCCGAGTGTCCCTGTAGAGTGTCACTGCAGCGTGTCACCGGCCGCACACGGAACGCCGCCAGCGGCTGGAACGTGATGGTCAGCGCCGTTTCCGTCGACAATTTCTACAACGGTCGCAAGAAAAATCCCAACAACGTCAGCAATTTTAAACGTTTCTTGCCAGCATTGCAGCCACTCACCAACTCCTCCACCGTGGCTTTAAGCGACGTCGTGACCTCCGTCTCGCCGATGAACAGTGAGTACGGCACGCGGTTCTTGCCGTTCTGCAGCAGCTCGTTGACCAGCTCCTCCATCTGGCGAACGTTGGAGCTCATGGGGATCTCCAGTTGCGGGCCCACATTGGTTCCCTGTCGACAGTATAGCAAAAACGCAAGAAAGCAATTGCGTCAGCGTCTTCACGTCCACCGAGAGCGCAACGCGTCAACTGCCACGCACGTCTTCGCTCTGGAACTGCGCGATGGCAGACGTGGCGGCCTCGTCCTCCTCCTCGTCACTGCTGACGCTCGGGTCCTCCTCCTTCACGGCCACGTCCAGGTCGGCGCTCGGGTCTACAGGCGCGTGCTCCAGCTTCATCTTCTTGGCGACGTGCGTGGCCATGACTGCCAATGGCGCTCTAACTGTCAAAACTGTTGGGCGGCAGCCGTCGCCGCGCTGATTGGTCAAAACTCCTTTTTCGAGTTGAAGTGTGGTGTACTTCCCACACATTCTTGCAGTGTTGGTTGGTACTTGCAGGAACGATTCGCTGAAGGTTCGGTCTTGAACTATAGCAATACTAGTACAGTAGAAGCAAAAAATATACGTGGATTTGTACGTTTTGGGCACCGGGCTGCGTAGCGCCATGCCCACTGCGCCTACCCTGCTTTGTATATCATCACCGCTTTCTCGTTGTAGTAGAAGAACACAAAGTTTCTCGTCACGTGCGTCACGAACGAGCCAAAGTTCCGCCCGATGCACACCACCCAGTGCGGATCCCACATCTCATCCAGGTGGGCTTTGACCTCCTCGCACACCTGGCAGCATCAACATCACTATCACAGTTAGCACTGCATCCCTTCAGTGACACATCTCCTGCTGCCTCACCGCCAACCCGTTCTTCTCCCACTCCTCAGTGTCGTACTTGGTCAGTCGTGACGTGACGTGCTTGATGGCGTCTTCCAGTACGTCGTCCTCCATATCGCACGGCATTTTGACCTTGGCGCCCCACATGTGCTGCCAGCTCGGAGCCTCGCCCATGGTCGCCCACAGCAAGTGACACAATGATCGCGACGTTTCGCCAGGTTTCTATCATTGCGAGATGGCTACACTCATGGACGCGAAACGACGTAGCGCAACTTGTGCACAAGTGCATCACGCTGCAATGGCGAGGCGGTTAATGAGTAGGCGCGGGGGCAGCGCCAGCCAGCCGCAGGTGACGCCGTACCAGCAGATTGAGGTGCAATGATAGACTGTCCCAACTAGAATTCAATGCTCGTGAGCTGATTATTTCATGGTCTGGGCAGTTGGAGGATGGGTGGCGCGAGTGGGAAAACACAAAGCAGGAGCTTGCGTTGGTGAAGAGGCAATTGACCGAGAAGGTATGCGTGAAGATGCTATCAGAATTGTGTGGGGATCGAGGCCAATCAGCATGTTATGCCGGTGATGCTTGGGCAGGATGCCCTTGTGATACAGCTGAAGACTGCATCACGCCGGCTACAGGAAACGCTGCGAAAGAAGGACAAGGACGTACGGTTTAGTTTTTCTTCTTTCGGCACGACGGATAATCAACGCCTTCTTAAGAGTATTTTATCATGAAATCAGTTACAAGCAGCGTTTGCAATCCTGAGATCGCCCCAAGAGGCCAAGACTACGAAAACCCGCAAGCAAGAGCTAATCGATCGTCTGGTATCGGAGTGTATACAGAGGGTGAGACGCAACTGATTTCGTCGATATGCCGTGCTGGATTTACACCGTAATCGACATTGGTTAGATAGGCTGCAACTGCTGAGGCTCTAGCTGAGGAAAGGAGGAGGGAACTCGACCGGTTACGCTACAGCAGGTACAATAATTATTTGGACTGTTTGATAGATTGCGTCGTGATTGTCATTCTCACGTACATGATAGCAAGTTTCTTCGCTTCCAGGAATTGGAGGTTGAAATTGAAGAGTGTCAAACCGAGATCGGACGCCTTCGTGCCAAGTTAGAGACCACGACAGGGTCACCAACAGTTGCCGGAAAGTTGAAAGTTTCATCTGTACCAGTGACCACTAACAGTACCGGAGGCTTGGTGAAGAATACAAGGCTAGAACCAATAGACATGGTTGCAGATGATAGCCCAGATAACAGGATGTCGGGGGGAACTCCAAATAGCTTGGCTGCAAGCAGGGTACTCTCATCACGAAGTTCTTCTGGTCAAGTTCGTGTCGTGCCACTCACGAAGTATGATCATCGAGAGGGTTTTGTATCCAAAACGCGTCGACGAGCACTCGAAGCTGAGTACTACAAGCAAGTGCGTCTCGCTCAGTTAGAAGTTGAGTGCGAACTAGAAGAGAACCTTCACATTCGAGCTGCACGTGAGGCGAAAAAACTTCAAGCAATCGACCATTCCATCAGACACGTTAATTTTGAGGCGGATAGTGCAAGATCTCAGCAAGAAGCAGCTGAGGTAAGCTCAGGAATGAGTAATCCAGCCGAGTCACCCAGCACTGGAGACGTAGATACAGATGAACCCACTCATGCTTGTGAAGACCCGACGCCGCCCAATGACGTGAAGCAAATAGCTGGTCAGCAAAAGGACAATGGTATGAAGAGTGCTGATCCTCAGCTTCCGGAACAACTTACAGAACCAGGTTCGGGAGATCAAAGGGCAGTCAATAGCATCCAGTTTGGTGAAACTCATGACAACGATGCCCAAGCTAGTAATAAAACGAGTATCCAATATTCTGGCACTGACAACGGTGAAAATGGGAAAAGCAACTACCGAAACAATTTGGTTAGTAAGGAAGACAATGATCAGGCACATTCGAAGCAAAAGACATACGAAGACGACGAGTTTAATGCTAGCGACGAGGACTCCAAATCCAACGAACCAGGGCCCACGCACAACGTTTGGAATTTGGATCCGAGCTCGCAACATAGTTATCACCGCAAAGAAATTTCAGCACATTCAGATTTTCGTGGTGAAAACGGCTCTGAACGATCAATTTGGAATGTGATCCCTAATATTGCTGTTTCAGGTACTTCGGCGGATGATTCTGTTCCAATCAACGTTGATAATCCATCCGAGGCTATACAACACCAAGAAAAATCGGTTTCAAGCGAAGACATCAATACACACAATGTTTGGAACTTGGATCCGAACCGTTCTGCTCCAACGACGGAAGCTCTTGTTGCCACAAATGACTCTTCCGATGTGCACAATAAATTAGATGAAGAGGCGAATATCATTGACCACACTGAAGAGCGAAATGTTTGGAACTTGGATCCGAACCCTTCTGCTCCAACGACGGAAGCTCTTGTTACCGCAAATGACTCTTCCGATGTGCACAATAAATTAGATGAAGAGGCGAATATCATTGACCACACTGAAGAGCGAAATGTTTGGAACTTGGATCCGAACCCTTCTGCTCCAACGACGGAAGCTCTTGTTACCGCAAATGACTCTTCCGATGTGCACAATAAATTAGATGAAGAGGCGAATATCATTGACCACACTGAAGAGCGAAATGTTTGGAACTTGGATCCGAACCCTTCTGCTCCAACGACGGAAGCTCTTGTTACCGCAAATGACTCTTCCGATGTGCACAATAAATTAGATGAAGAGGCGAATATCATTGACCACACTGAAGAGCGAAATGTTTGGAACTTGGATCCGAACCCTTCTGCTCCAACGACGGAAGCTCTTGTTACCGCAAATGACTCTTCCGATGTGCACAATAAATTAGATGAAGAGGCGAATATCATTGACCACACTGAAGAGCGAAATGTTTGGAACTTGGATCCGAACCCTTCTGCTCCAACGACGGAAGCTCTTGTTACCGCAAATGACTCTTCCGATGTGCACAATAAATTAGATGAAGAGGCGAATATCATTGACCACACTGAAGAGCGAAATGTTTGGAACTTGGATCCGAACCCTTCTGCTCCAACGACGGAAGCTCTTGTTACCGCAAATGACTCTTCCGATGTGCACAATAAATTAGATGAAGAGGCGAATATCATTGACCACACTGAAGAGCGAAATGTTTGGAACTTGGATCCGAACCCTTCTGCTCCAACGACGGAA
>BSXT01005994.1:0-21035 GCA_030267785.1 Phytophthora fragariaefolia
AGGTCTGGCCGCCATCAAGGGAAAAGAATTCTTGAGCGTGTATCGGCACGCCCAGACCTTCGAGAACGACTACGCTGCCTACGCTTCAGAGTCCAGTGAGAGCAAACTAATGGCAGCGGAAGACAAAATCTAGATACCTCTACTAATGAATTTCAGATCATATCATTTGCACATCAGTGTTCGAATCTCTCTGTCCGATCGTGTTGGCAAAGTCGGCTTTTCTCGTGAAATACCAGCTGGTTTTGCATGTCGGCCAATGAAACGAGCGCCTGAAGATCAACCCGTTTCCCGGAACTTTGGCGATGTCTGGATGGCTTTTTCAAACGTCTGTTTGAGCCACAAGAACTGTGAAATCGAGTATTCTGACCCTATTTTTGAAATCTAGACGTGCGACAACCCCTCCTATCGAAATGTTGCTATAGGATTTTGGTCATCTACCTCTCAGAATGAATGGCTACATTTGGGTCCAATCACTTCTGTCGAGTACAATAACTGTATCCGCTTTACACTTGTTGCCGTGGTAAAAGGAGCCATTGTTATTGGATGCATCCCTTTAAACAGTCTCAAATTTGGACTGTAAAATTCGCGGTCATAAAATATTTTTAGTGTGCTACTCCACCAATAATTGTTGCCGACTCTCTCCAAATCTCTTACTGCAAAATTTGACCCATCAAGAACAGCCACCTCAATATTGTTTCCATGGATACGCTGTACTGCGCGGTTTTAGGAAGGAAAAGTCGGCTCCATGCGATGGGCTTGATGTTGGGAACTACAATGGCGCTGGCATCGTCTACAAGCGTGATCAATACATATACATGAACAAGATGGCTACGATTCCAAGTCAAGCAAGTGTCATTCTGCTCAGCGATAGACTTGGTCCCCAGATTCCGCACAAATTCACAGAATGACAGCAAAAAGTTAATCACATTCAACTCAGCTGCTCACGGTACTCTTATGGCCACGAATTGCGGGACGAAATGGCTTGCTTCGTATATGCGTAGTGTCGGAGATCTCGAGTGCATGAACAAATCGTGCGTACGTGAAATGCCTGGGGATTAATTTGACGATACCGACCACCTTCAAAACTACTTGAGCGATAGCTACAAGTCTTCTTAATGGATCGTTTTAAAGAGGTATCATTTCATAGAGGTAATGAAGCAAACGTTACAATATACTGATGGATTTTCTTAACACATGAAAACACAAAGCAGCCGTGCTTTGGTATTTTGCGAGGCATCAAAAAGTACATACCGGCTTCTGTGGCAGCTCTCATTTTAGCGAGAACGCTTTGCCGGAAACCATGAACACCGCCCAGACCTCGGTCTCTCAATTGGTGCTGTCGAGTGTAGTTCACTTGAGGATGGGGTGGTAGATGGCCACTACAAAGTACTTAACCCCTTCAGCACCACGTGCTGTATCTTACAGGATAAAAGTTTTCTACTGCGTTGTTTTGTTCCCGAGAAAAAAACGACGTACACTTAAGTACAGTTCTGCGTAGTACACTCCTACTGAGATGGACGCCAAACGTACACCTATCGGTAAACCTAAGAAGAATGGAGCGCGGCATGGGCATGTCATTGACATTGGCTATTTCTCAAGAAACGTTAATATGGTAAAAGAAAAGTGGGCTGCCGGGACCTGCCGCGGCGCCCGATACAACATAGTTCTTCTCGCTCTAGGTCTCTACATGGGGAAGCTGGCGTGGCGCCGGCAAGTGGGCCAGGAGGTCGCTTTCGCCGCTGCCGCCTTCAGTGCTGCTGCCATCGATTCATTCATCATGCTGCTGCTGCAGTTCTGCCTTCGCCAAGGGAGAACGGCGCGAGCGCAACCACGTACACGCACTTGCACGCATATCACGAACATAAATGAACCGAAGTGGACGCCTACGACGCGCTGATACCCTCTCTGCCAGGGCACAGACAAACGTAGCAACAACAAACACATAGTTAGCGAATGAGACTACTTTACAATACACAGTATTTCTTGTCATGCGTACTTTTTGAAGGCTTGGGCGATGCGGTGCGAGTCAAAAGTGCAGTGGATGCTGACGATGCTGCCGCCACTCACGCTCACGATGTCACACGACTCCTCCGTTACAATCTCGCTGTTGCGCAAAATGCGGAATGTGGTCGAGGTCATCACCACCGCCGTTTCCTCGTCCTCATCAACCAGAATGCGGAGCACGCGGCCGCTGCTTCGCTCCACTGTCTCGTCACGGATCTTCCAGTAGTCACCCAGCCGCTTGTAGCCGTGGAACTCGCCCCAGTAAGGAACGCAATCAGGCAAATTCGAGCTCAGCACACAACCATCCGACAGTGGATCAATCTTTTCTTCCATCCAGAAGGATGCCGGCGCGTCTAGTGGCGAAGAGAACTTCAGGTTTGGACCGAACAAGTTGCGGTAGAACTCCATAACCAGTTCTTTCATCTCCTCCTTGTTGCACTTCAGTGAGCACACAGAACTTGAGGTTGCTGACAGTCTCTGCTTCGGTGCATCATCGGGTAACAGCGATAAACGCTGCTTCGGAAGTGGCGGCGATGGGTTGGCGTTTGACACACACACCAAAATCTCCGTCAACCAAGTGAGTCGAGTGTCGATAGAATCCACCAATACCATGAACGATCCATGGCCCTGTGTGTTGATCTGGAATCCAAACACGCTGTTCTGTCCGTTTACATGCATAGGGAGGCCCTCCGATACCGTAAGTGGACGCGACGTACCGCGAACAAAAGTGCGGTCCTTCGCATGTGCCTCACTAATGTAGTAGCTCAGAGAGCCCTCCGAGCGGTTAAGAACAAAGTAGTATCGTTCCCATACGTTTCGGTGACCAGTCTCGGGATATTTGTTCTTGTACATGTAACCAGACGTGATTACATTCATGGCCGAATCCGACGTTTTTGACGATGCAGCAGGAACATCAGTGACGACAACACCAGAATCGCGCTTCACGAAGTTAGTGATGTCCTCACCACGAGACGTGTCCACTACAAGCACGTCTGTCTGGCGGGGCGCAACATTTGGCGAGCTGTACGCCTCGTTACTTAGTGCAAGCACCTTCTTGTCTGTCTTTTCATTGTGGGTCGTGACCAGCGACTTGCGAAGACGCTTGAAAACACTGTTCCACCCAAACGAGTTACGCTGCTGGTTCTCGCCGTTAGATTGCGAGCTCGAATCCTGAGCAGGTGGAGCAACTGGAGGCTTAATAACAGAGCCCAGGCGCATCGGTGACTTAAACACGGGTGACTGAAGTACGTTTTTGAAGTAGTGTGACTTGCGACCGCCGTCACCCTCGCTGCTCCTGCCCGCATCTTGAGTCTCCTTCGGTGATTCCTCAGCCGACTTCTTCGGTGAAGCCGTCTTGGATGCAGGTGACGCAGTCGATTCCTTCGTGTCACTCGTAACAATTGCTGGTGGTTTTGCCTCCGTCGTCGTCTCTTCGTCTTTTTCAGATGATTCAGGTAAATCGTCGTCTGTTGCATCCAGCTTAGACGCCGTTACATTGGGAGACGACGATGGCGTCAATGCCCCGTTCTCCTTGACAGAGCTCCTTCCACCTGAAGAAAGCCGCTCAGACGGCATTTCCGCTTCTTCAACTGACGAACACACCGGCTCCTCCTTCAACAATGGCTCTGCTGCTGGGGTGGATTCTGCCTCGGTAGACGTAGCCAACATCGAACCAAGTTCGCCTGGAGAGGCTTGCTCGTCAACGGAGCTTCTTCTCTCATCAGAGCCGCGCACAGAGTCAGACTTCTCAGATCCACTGCTGAATCGAGTCTTCTCTGAAAGCTTTGCCCACGCTGGGCTGCGTTTGCAATGGAACACAACCTGAGCGTTGTTTTGGGATGGCGCCTTGCTCGTGAATACTTCGTCAATCACGTCGTGAAGGATGGCAGCATAAATATCCAGAGTTGGGATATCGAGCTTGGCACGCAGCAGCAAAGTGACGATGTTTTCGGGCACCTTAACCTCGACACCGAATAGGTCCTTCGTCAGAGGGCAGTTTTTAGCCCGGGAAGCATCGGCATCGCGAAGAATGAACGAGATCGCCGGCACAGTATGGATGATAAGCATGTCGAACGACGATCGCTTTTCTAGGATGGAGAGGTATGCCTGAATGAGTCCACTCTTGTGCAGCTCTTCATCTACGGTGGCATCGTTCAGCAGCACCAAGTTGTTCAGGTACTTAGCCAAAGAAATCTCGACAGAAGAAGGAAGCCCCTGGTTGAGCTGTGCCACGAAAGAGCCGGCAGTTTTTCTAGCCACCTCAAGCACGTACGTCCAAAGAGCGTGTCCTCGGGGCAATGACGTCAAATTGTACATGGATGTCTCGTTGGCACCTTCGTGTGGCGAGTTGGGGTACTGCTCTGACGCGAAGCTAGAGTATCCAAACATTTGCGTGCTCTGAGCCTCCATTTCAGGAGTCTGGTTGTTGTCGTCATCGCTCTCGGCGCTTTCGTTAAGAAGCTTTTGGCACAGGACCAAAAGCTCGGCTGCCACGTGGATGTTCAGAGCACTTGACACTTCATTCAGCCCCTTCTCGCGAATAATAGCAAGCTCATCGGTAGCGTTTTTGAAGAGCTCCTCAACAATGGTAGGCTGCTTCGACATCTCTTCCAACAGCATATACTGGAGGAAGTTGTGGTAGCCATGCGTCATAGACTCGAAACCTCGAATTGTACCGAACTGGTCACGCACGAAGTACTTGGACAGGTACACACCACCTTCCCGACGGCTGAATGCACCCAGTCGGTCTGCTTGGTTGGCTTGCAGCATGTCCACAAGCAAGTTGGTGGTGTTCTCTACAAGAGGCAGGTTCTCTGGCTTGACCGGGTTGACGCGGGTAGCCTCGGCGAGCAACGGCGCTGCAATTTCCATCGCGTCGTTGCGGCCCGTAATCGGGTGCACACTTTCGTAGCTCTGCAGAATGAGGGTGAGCATGTACTTGATAGTGTTCGAGTAAAGGTGCGGAACCACCATCGGCAAGAAGCGCTTGAGCACGTTGCTGACATACCCTTCCTCGAGACAGAAGCCGTCGTGCAGACGTACGAGGGCCTTGCTAAAGAAGAGAAGCTGCATCTCATCTAACGGGATGGGGTTCTTGAAGATCGAGTAGAGCTGCTCCCACTTCTCAATATCCTCGGTCTCCTGGCACCCGAACACGGCAGTAGAAGCAGTCGATCCAGAGCTTGAGTCGGACGAAAAGGACTCGTACAGGTCCTCCTCGCCAGTGTACAGCTTCATAATGATCTCGGAGCACAAAAAGTGTTTCTTGTAGTAGCCGTACTCCTCGTGCGGCTCGCCACTGAGCACAGGTGGGGTGACAAACTCGGCGAGCACCTCCTTCACCGTCTCCGGCTGCATGAGCCAGAGTCGGATGTCGGAGTCCGTGTCCTCCAGTATCTCCAGCACGGGGTCGATCTGCATGTCCAGGAAGGCCGCGAGCGTCATCTTCTTCTGGCTGAGCGAGCCGGCGAAGAGCTGGTCGTCTGGGTAGGACGGCAAGGACCGTCGGCGGAACGTGTCCGCGTCGTCCAGGAACTTGGACAGGCTGCCGGCGCGCCCGCCGCGGTTCGTGATCACCTCCATCTCGTTCACCGAGAAGCTCATGGTGGGGGGCACGCTGGGCTTGTCGTGCAGCGCCGGGTCTTCCAGCAGGTCCACGCCGTCCTCCATGGCCTCGTGGAACTCGTCGTCGTCCTCGTCGTCGTCGAACGCCGCCAGGTCCATCAGCACCTCCGTCTCCGCCTCGGCGCCGCTTTCGTTCGCGCCGTCGGGTACCCGCGCGCTCGTCGTCTGCTCGCCGCTCGGCACCGCGTCGGCGTCCGTCGCGTCGCCGTCTCCCCCGCCACTGGCGGCCGCGGCAGCTCCCACCGCCTCAGCGGTAGCAGCAGCAGCAGGCGCGCTCTGCTCCTGCTGCTGCTGCATCGTCTCCTGCTGCTCGTCCGCCGCCTCCTCCTCCTCCTGCTGCTGCTCGTTCTCGCGCGCCGCCGGGCGGGGGTCGGCGCTCTGCTGGCTCTTGGCGGCGGGCGCGGGCGCCGCGAGCTCCTCCAGCGTCACGGGCTCGCCCACGATCTCGGGCGCGTCCTCGGGCGCCGCCTGCGTTTTGCTCGGTCGGCTGTGCGCGGCGCTGGCGCTGGCCGCCTCCATGGCGCTGGGCTGCGGCTTGGGCTCCGGTCGGGGGGACGCACGCGGTCGCGCTCGATCGCTTGTCCGGCGGCTCGGGGCTCAGGCGCTCGGGGCTCTGCCGTGTCAGAGGGAGAGGGGGGGGAGCCACTTCCATTGGCAGAAAAAAGAGCCAGCCGCCGCCCCCGTTTTCCGGACATTGCCACGCGGAAACCGGATAGTTCGCACGGGCGCGCGGAAAAGCGCAACGGGAAAGAACGCGCCGACACACACACACACAGTGTGTCACACACACACAAATGCGGCCAGTTCTCGCGACTTAATCCTTTTAAGTGCGTTTCTTAACGCTCCGGCAAAGTGCGACTGCCAGCGCGAAGAGACACTGTAGCCATCTCGACTTGAAGACGTTGGGGGACTGACTGTACCTACTGTACGGATCTACTGTGCTCGTATCGGCCATGGTGCGGGGCGCTAGTGACGCGGGTCTTGCCCATCGAGGCGGCGAGAGCGCGGTGACGTGGCTGCGGAGCGTGCTGACCGGTCTCTGCACTGTAGACGGACGCCATCGTGTGGAAGCACGCGAACGAGAGCGAGCTGGCGCACTTGGCGACTTGCCACTCGGTGGAGGACTGCAAGAGGTGACTGCAGAGCTGACCCCGTGCCGACCACCGCAATGCATCGAAGCGGAGGCTTGTGGGTGGGCGGCGGCTAACCGTTGCGGTGCTTGAGGTCTGCAGCGCGCTCGCGGAGATCTTCGACTTGGATCTCGCGGACGAGAAGCAGAGCTTCCTGCTAGACTTCCACCTGCATAACTACTCATATCCTACTTCTACACTGCATCGCTCTAGCTGTTGGGGCGTATGAATCGAGTTGAAGCGCGAGCTGTCTCCTTAACTGGGCGGCGGGTTTGTACATTCTGCAGGCAGCGCCACTTCCAGCTCAGCCAGACGTCCGTGTTCCTCGGGATCTGTCAGACACTCATGAAACGAGACTTTGCGCGTGATAGCACTACCGACCTCAAAAGCAGCTTCGACTATTTCCAGGCGATACTGCTCACGCACAGCGTCAACCGCTCGCCAAAGAGGTACTACGTAAGACATACACAGCGAAACAGCACGACAAGCACTGATCCCATATCAATTTGCGCGCAGTGTGGGTATCTTCAGCCGCGAAGAGGTCGCTGCTATCGTGGACTACGTCACGAACTCGTACTACCGACACTTCCAGCTGTACAAGTGCATCTACACGCCGTACTACCACGTGCACCTCGTGCAACGCGAGATCAACGACATCCAGACGCCCAAAGCCCCACGCCCACTCATCCACGGCTTCCTGCACTCCGTCAGGCCTCCCCCCGTCGTCGAATCTGCCGACACTCCCGATACAGACGCAACAGCAGAGTCCCCAGCACCAACGTCAGAGCCATAACTTGACGTGCCAATCCATATATTTTTTGCTGCAAGGGCCCCAGCTTCCCCATCATCTTCGCTTGCCATCAACGAAAGCAAGTTACTCGAACAGGTGCTTGTACTTGGACTGCGAGAGCTGCACGACCTGGTCGTACACGTCCAGGTCGAAGCTGTCGCCGAAGAGCGTCGTCTTGAACTCCTGGATGGTCTCCGAGTCCATCACGCGGCCAATCACCTCCACCACCTTGCTGCCGTAGTCGCTGCCCGGCTGCGCCGTCACGTTCACGATGTCGCCGTCCTGCTCGCAGCGAGGCAACGCGTTCGGTTAGAAATACGCTTCTCTGCGTTTAGAAACGGGAACGTTGCTGGGTGACGCACCGAAGTGCGCAGCACCACGGCGGTGGGCGAGTGGCTCTCCACGGCGCCGACGATCGCGACTGTGTGGCCCACGTACGCGCCCATCGTCTTCTTGTTCACGCGCGGGTGCGTCGCGTTGCCAGTCGGAGCGCCGCCGAAGTCCATCGCTGCTCGGTCGTTTGCTTTGGGAAAGTGTTGGCGCCAAAAATGGAGGCAAAGTGGCGGCACGTAATTTTGACCAATAGGATCGAATTACGACTAGCTTTCATGTGCGGTTGGAAAAAAGTACATGTATAATACTGTATGGTCATATTATCCGGATATGACCTTTGCCAAAGGCACTGTGCTCCAATGCAGGGTTGATTTTGTGAAGATCACGAAATTATCTTAATCCCTTTATTCTAGACGATATGCTTGTAGTCAGGTCGAACGGTGATCTAGTCGACTACACATCACAGCCATTCTAAACGAAGTTTGATTTGGATATACTTTATGTTGTACCTCTTGTAACCTTGCTGCAATTGCTGCCGAGGAGATGCGGGTAGAATGCCAGACTATAATAGTGTGGGTGGAGTAGATAGTGCCTACTCCACCCCGCACAAACGAGAATGGGGTGTATCGTAATAAATTAGATTCACACACGATTGAAGAAGGATCAAGCAGAACAACCAACCACCGCAATATGCAACTCGAATTCGATGAGACAAACACTACACAGCGATGTCGCTAATGTTGCCGTGAACCTGTGAATTTTCTAGCGTCGACAGCATCGGCATACGCGCATAGGTCCGTTCTTGCCCGGTAACAGACTGCCGCTGAGGTCATGTTGAGAATTGATAGTCGGTGCTGACGCCGGATCATACTGGTATGCCTTTTTTCCGTTCACCCAGACGCTCTCCACGAGATCACGACCCACAAGCGCCGCGTGATTTTGAGTCACATCTGTACGGAGCACCACGAAATCACCAAAGAACCCTGGCGAGATCTCACCCAGAACACTCTCTTCCATTGCCGCAAACGCACCACTTTTCGTGTACAGTGCCAGAGCTTCATAAAACGAGAGTTGCTCTTCCGGCAAAAATACATCCTGGGGACGATTGGGCTTATGCCGGTAAATAGCGTCGTAGATTCCTTGAAACGGGTTGCACGTCTCGATGGGTGCATCGCTTCCTCCGGCGCATGCGACACCATTGTCCAGCATGCGCTTCCAACAATATGAATAGGGAATTACGTCGTCTTCCAAACGCTTGCGAACATATGCTGCATCCGTCACCGTGAAGGATGGCTGGATGTTGCCAATAACTCCTTGCTCTCGCATCCGGGAGATCAGGTCTTCACCGAGAATTTGGCAGTGCGTGAGAATGGGCCGTCTTTCCGGTCCGACACGAGCAGTACTAAGAGCTGTCAGAACTTGCTCCGTTGCACGATCGCCTGCAGAAATCCCAGAGAGTATTTGTCAGACAAAGTTGCGGCAACCAGCAAAGTCTAAACGTAGCTTACCAATGGCATGAATTTCGACACGATAACCAGCGTTGGTCGCATCAGCAATTTTCTTGGTAAGACCCTCATCTGAATTCATGAGAATTCCTCTGTTGTTTGTACCCCTGTATGGAATACGCAATGCCGCCGTTTCCTAGTACAACAGCAACGTTGAAAGATCAGCACCTTCGCATTTGCACACATTTGCCACGATATCGCACCGCTCCCAGACTGCCATCACTAAAAATCTTCATGCGGTGACACGATACTAGCCCGTTCCGATCTCCGGGTTTCGGGGTGGTTGCCTTGCCCAGTTCGTGGATCGACGGTGTTAGGTACACACGAATGGGCAGGCCCCCTTCCTCCTGCAGCTTGCAATATACTCGCCACGCGTCCTCATCGTTTGTGTGAACGGCAGTCAGACCCGAGCGCACACACCTCTTCAACGCGTCCCGATAGTACCGGACACGAAGATCTATACGAGCCAAACAACCAGTCAGCCAGCAGATCTCCAACACCAGCGATCCCACTACCGCGCATACCTAGTGACGGCTCGTTCGCATGCTTCTCCACAATCTGCACTGCCTGTCCTCAGTTGCCACCACAAATGAAGCACACATCAGCTTACTCATCTTCACAAAATCCATCACTAGATCGTCCCCTACATCTTCCCTCAGGATGCCTGTGGCCCCCTTCTCGTCCACATCAATAGCTCCATGTTCGACGTCGTGCCTCCTCGCAGCCAAGTCGACACCTGCAACTTTCAGCGCCTTGGTGTTCACTACTGCAATGTGCCAGCACGCACGGTGCAGGATGACGGGGCGGTCCCTGATCACGGCGTCGATGTCGTGGCGACTCGGGTACCGTGCACTGCTCGAGAGCTCGTCCTGTGCCCAGCCGATGCCCACGACCCACGCCTTGTCCGGGTACTGGGCGTCGAAGCTTCGGAGCCGTTGTTGGAATTCGTCGAACGACGTGCAGCCCGAGAGGTTGAGCCACTCGGCGCTCTCGCCCAACATCGACACGTGGATGTGCGCGTCGTGCAGCCCCGGCAGCACTAGCGCCCCCTTCAGGTCCTGCGTCTCGTCAGCCTCGGGGGCCTGCCCCGTACCCACGGCGGCGATGCGGCCGTCCTCGTCCACCGTCAACCACTCGGCGAACGGCGCCGCCGCGGAGCTCGATCCCGAGGCCGCCCACTGCCAGATCTTGCCGTTCACGAACGCCCTCATCTCGTTTGACTAGCAAAAATTATCAGATGTCACCCAACTTTATCGCCTTGACACGTAGCAGGTCGCCGAAAAACCCGTACCATTCCGGGTTTTTCATTTTGCTACGGGTTCTAACAACCCCCAACTAAATTTCCACCACTCGTCAATGGACACTAGTACCCGTTTAGCGGTACACATGGCGAAAAGGAAGCCATTTGAGCGCTGATGCTGCCGCATGGCACGAGGCGCCGGCGCTGCGTGGTGCTGGCGGACGGCAGCGCCGTGGGCTGCTACCACCGCGGCGCGCACGAGACGCACACAGTGGTGCTAGAGCCGTCGGGCCACGCGTACGCGTATATCCAGCCGGACGGCTCGCGCACGCGGCACCTGACGCCTTATGCGCTGTCCAGCCACAGGCCGCTGGTGCTCGACACGCTGAACGCGCGCAACCGCTTCACGGACCAGGCTCCGTACGTGCACGCGCGGCTCATGAGGCCACAGGATTTGAGGAGGCAGAGACGCGTCCAGAAGCTGCGCGCTAGGTGGCCAGCAGCGGGGACGCGCGTGAAGGTGGCGAAGCTGCTCGACGCGGAGGAGAAGAGCTTCGAGATGCAGTCCATCGAGGGCGCGGCTAAAGTGCGTCTGTGGGCCGATGGGAAAGTGGTAGAGGCTCATTTCCTTGTAGAGGTGAAGATCTCCGATGAGGAGGAGGAGCTTGAAAGCAGCCACGCACACTACGCCACGCTGCGTCAGGTCTTCACGGTGGGTCAGACGCCGCGCAACTTCGAGCTGCCGGTGAAGACGCTGCTGGCGGCGAAAACGGCCTGGGATAAAGACCGGGAAGCGGAGATTGAGGTTGTAGCAGGGGGGTCGAGTGGAGGTGTATCGGAGCTACCAAAAAACGGCGCGTTCGAGGCGCGACCGGCGTTTTCGGTCATTGCAACGAGTAGTGCTGGAGATGCTGCGGGCAGTGGATTGATATTGGCAGAGATATTGCGAGTGGCTACACTGCCCTCCAAGCTGCTATACCAACGTGTTGTGGCGGAGCTCATCGGCGAGGATGCGACGTTGATTGTGTCTCGTAGAAAGGCTAATGAACTCCCGGAATTGGTGGTACGTTCGGAGTTGTGTCGTGTCTGGAGGTGAAGGCAAAAGTTTTAGCCTAATAGCGGTTATTGCTGTTGTCGAATCGGTTAGGTGCAGATGAATTGCGAGCATTCGTTGTTGGTGGGGTGCGACGGGTTTTACACGTGGTATGGTGAAAGCGGGCGACCTCAGCACCAGTTCACACGCGAAACCATTCCACCACCATCCACCATCGACACCAAGCATGCAGATCACTCAGTGGCTTCACTATGTCAACACATCGACTATGTGCTTCAAGCCTTCAAGTATGAAACCCGGGATCCGGACTTGCTGTCTTCACCAGTAAAGGATGAAGATCTGGGGCTGGTAGAAGAGTCTGAAAACGAGCACGGGCGATTTCGTGCATTTCGTGATGGCCGAGTCCGAGTTGTTTTCGCAGATCGTACGATCCTTCAGGTTGAGCGTGATGGTGATTGCTGCTCATTCTTCTTTGCCGACGGAAGCTCGGCTCAAACGACATTGGCATCAGCACCGCTGAGACATCGCACATACGTCTACCAGGCGCTGGAGTTCAGCGATTGGGCTTTTGCGTCGCAAGAGGAGCGCATGCAGCGCCACATCAAGCGGCAGGAAGCGCAAGCTATCGTTGCGCGAGAATTGCAGCTGATCAGCGTGCGCTGTGGTATGAACAGCCAACTTCCCACGCACCAGCAGAAGTGCACTAAGGACACTATTACAAACGCCAACAATGGAGCCACGATACAGATAGAAAGAAATGACCCAACGCTGGCACTTTCGCTTTCAGCAGTGCGGGAACTTCAAGTTGCTACACTGGACCACATAGCCAGCGTCAATCATATCCTGCAAATTGCAGCTTCTACGGCCACAAACGATTCTAAATAGAATACAAACAGCTTGGTTTTTATTTCGCTCCACCAATAAAACCTGCAATTTGTCTACTTCGACGTGTACAAGGTATATCCTACTAGGATACTACTGTAAACTACAGTATGTACAGTACATGTAGTAGTAAAAGTTTCAGCAGTTTTATAGTGATTGATCACGCGAGATCTTGTTGTTGGTTTGATCTGGCGCAGGAACGAATGGATGACATTAGTAGGCTCAACCTTAAAAAAGTTACATGTATGTGCTTCGCGTTAGATATACTGGTAGTACTACAACGCAAAACTATTCTTCATAGGTGGATTGAATAAGTTGCTGCAATGTGGTAAAGTCACCAACTGTTGCTGCTGAAACATTGCTTCTCTAACTAGTTTTTGCGAATTTTCTTTTTTGTGATTCAAACTCGCTGGAGCCAACTAACCCGCCCGAGTGCCTACTGCACTTCAGGCTTCTACCTGCGTCAAACTTGAAGACATTCAACACTCTGCAGCCGACAATAACTCATAAAGACCAATAGAATGCAACAACGACACCATTTGATGGAATGAACCTGTCTATCTCACAAAACGGAGCGAGCGCCGAAGCCAGTGAAGACCAAAGGAGGCTTTTATCGAGATGGCGAAGTCTGCTACAGACGCCCTGACCCCCGTACGCCTCTACTTTCTCTTCCGCAGCGTCTCCTCCTCGCTCTCCTTCGCTGCTACCTGCGCCTCGATGTTCTTGACGGCGGCCTGGGCAGCCTCCGCCTGTGCGATGGCCTTCTCGCGCGCGGCCTGCATGGCTTTCATCTGCGCCTCCGCCGCCTTGCGCTGTGCCGCCATTTGCTGCTCGGCAATCTGGTTCATAAACTGCACGGCCTGGGGGAAAATCTTGTCAGGCCAGCCCTCACCTGCAGCAATTGGACACCACCATAACAGCAACTCGTCAGCAATTTACCAGCACCACACTTCCGATCTAGCCCAGAAGCAGCGGCGTACCGGGCTTGAGTCCCTCGGCCTCGCGGCGCACGTCGTTGATCTCGTCGTTGATCATTTCCTCGGCCAGCTTGTAGCTGAGGTAGGAGCCGTCCTTGAGGATGTCGTTCTTCTTGAGGCGCTGGATGCCCGAGCTCTCCGACTGGATCTTGCGGATGAGCGGGATGTCGGCCACGGCGCGGCGGAAGAGCAGCTCGAAGCACTTGTCCGTGTCCTCCGGGTGTTCCTCCTTGCCCTTGCGGTACTGCTCCACCTCCTCGGGCAGCGCGAAGTCGAAGCCGTTGATCATGGCCTGCAGCGACTCGTCCACCTCGTCCGTCTTGCTGGGCAGCAGCACGCGCGCCGCCATGGCCAGCAGCGCCAGCGTCACGCCCGTCACGGCGATGGCCACGATCTGCAGCTCCGTCAGCTCCACCATAGCGTCGATCAATCTGCGAGTGTCTCCTCTTCCCAGCTGCGCGTTTGGGCGACTGACGACGCCTATGCCCGCTACGTGTCGGCCTCGAGAGCGGTGTACCACTGGCAGTGGTACCGAGCGGTGTGCGCCACACAAACTTCCTCTGATTCGCGGAAACGGGGCGAGGAAACCAGCCAATCCCGCGCGTTGGCGCCATCGGAGTGAAGGTCACTTTGATGCCACCAGACATGACGCCCAGCACGAGCGCGCACTCCGCGCTGCTGCGCGCACGCGAGCTGTGCCTGCTGGGCGACTACGACGCGGGCATCGCCGAGTTCCGCGCCGTGCGGAAGGCGCTGGAGGCGCGGCTGGGCGCAGACCCGCAGGCGCGCGAGGTGCGGAGCGCGCTGGCTGCGGGTTCAGCGGAGTGCGCACTGGCAACTGCTTCAAATTTAATTTATTTTATTTGTTTTTGTATTTTTATTTAAGTTTCTGAGGGACCTGCAGAGCGAGTACCGCACGATCCTCGAGTACCGCAGCACGCTGCAGGACCTGGCGCTGGCCGCCAACAAGGTGCAGGACGCGCAGAGACGCAGCAGAGCCGCGAGCGAGCGCAGGAGGAGGCTGCAGCAGGAGGCGCAGGCGGCCGAGGCCGCCGTGGCGGACGCTGTGCCCGCCAAGAGAGTGCGTGCTGGTGGCCATGAAGAGTGTGCGACTGCGGAGCGGCTGCTGACCCTGGTGGCTGTTGAATGCAGTGGGAGAAGCCGCAAGCGGCTCGGAGGGCGAGGGCGGGGCAGGCTGTGCAGACTGTGGGGGCGGGACACCGAGCGAGGGAGCGGGTGCCGCTGTGGATGCATCGGGGAGAGCCTCGTGCGAGTACAGTCGAGAGGTGCGTTTGAGGATTCTCAATTCGGTGGACTGCCGACGCTAACTCAACACGTTGGCTTTGCGCTGTTTAGAGCGAGGCGGTTGCAGCAATCTCGGAAGAGTGCTTCGGGTCCTACAGCAAGGCCGAAGAGGACATCTATTGGTAAGAACTAACGCTTCGCGGCTACTCTGCACGACAGAGCCGTTGACCTTGATGTATCCGATAGAAAACACGGGGCGAAATGGTGTGAAGCGGAGTGGCGAATCGTCCGCATCCAATGCAGAGCCAAAGCATCGGAAAAAAACACAAGGCTCACGGTCATCTACACGTCGGGAAAGCGTTCAAAGCACTGCTAGCTCAACCAACAATGAGTTGAATCAAGAGACCATTGCGGGGAAAGTAAAGTATTCCGAGCTCGCCAAAGAAAATGATTGGGTAGATCGAGAACTGATCGAAGCTATCGAGCGAGATATCGTGGATCACGGGGAGAAGATCACTTTTGAAAACATCGCAGGCCTAGAACACACAAAGCAGTTACTACAGGAAACTGTAATGCTTCCCCAGATCGCGCCTCACCTTTTTACGGTACGCTGCTAAATCCACTATGAGTATGCTGGCAGTATTTTATTACTTGTTCCGTTCTTGTTCAGGACGGTCTTTTGAAGCCGTGTAATGGCGTGTTAATGTTTGGACCTCCGGGCACGGGGAAAACGCTGCTGGCCAAGGTAGGTATAGTGAATCTAGTCAGGACTAGAAAAGACTGGATTACTCATTGATCGTTTTTGTCAGGCTGTCGCACACGAGTGTGGAACTACATTTTTCAACGTGTCCGCCTCAACACTGTCATCCAAGTACCGAGGAGATTCGGAAAAAATGGTTCGGATCCTATTCGATATGGCCCGCTATTATGAGCCGTCTATCATCTTCATGGACGAGATCGACGCCATCGCATCAGCCCGCGGGGCAGCGACCGAGCATGAAGCTAGTCGAAGGTACGCATACTATTTTTTTACGTGCTGCAGTAGGCTGTTGCAGTTAACTTGCAATTAACACTCAGGGTTAAAACGGAACTACTAGTTCAAATTAACGGTGTTTCTTCGGGGGAGCGTGAGGGGAGTCGAGTGATGCTTTTGGCAGCTACTAATCTCCCATGGGAATTGGATGAAGCCATGCGTCGGCGACTCACAAAACGCGTGTATATTCCACTGCCTCAACCTGAAGCACGACGAGCCCTTTTCGAGCTTAACATGGGGAAAATTGATGTGGGCTCGGATGTGAAGCTGGATGAGCTGGTAGATGAAACTGAGGTGCGTGTATCGTAATGGTTGTGCGCGTTTTCTCTAGCTTATCTATAATTTTATGTTGATTTTTAGGGCTATAGCGGAGATGACATAACGAACGTCTGTGAGACAGGTAGGCTTGTGCAAGTATGCGATGTGCTTAGGAAGGAGAAATAACGTTACCCTTATGATATTGATCTCTAGCGAAGCGAATGCCCGTAAAACGAGTTTATACGCCAGATCTGCTGCTGAAAATGCGACGGGAGATGGAAGCAGGCGAAGATTTCCGCGAACTAGAGACGGAGCGACTTGTAGTTACCAAGGTAAGTGTATACCTAGTATGATATATGGCATTCGCAAGAGTATGGAACTCACAGCTCCTGTATATTTGTAGGCCGATTTCGCGAAGGCCCTCAGCAACGTATCCAAGTCGGTTAGCCACGACCAATTGCGTCGCTTTGAGGAGTGGGAGGCTGAGTTTGGCTCGAAATGATGCTGCGAGTCACAGCCTGCGACCTCTGCACGCATTTATTACCTCAGCTTGTTCTTTCTCTAGCATCGCGTTGCCATTTTATTGGACATTGCCACGCTTCAGGCAGCAGTCTCAACCCTCTTTCGGTCGTGGTGCAGTTGTGAACTTCCGGTGTGAGTGCCAGCAGCCAACGCTGCCAGAGGCAATGTATCTTCGAAAAGCTACTACCGGTACTGGAAGTAGTTGCAACAATCTCGAGGGCCACACGAGGCGTGATCGCAGCAGAGTCACGTCTAAGACAAGACGCAAGCCGAAACATGCAGAGCGTAAGGTGAGCACCGGACTTGAGTGACATGCGTCGTGCTTGTTAGTGCCACCTGGTTGCACTAACGAATTGCCACCACAGGAAAATCTTGAGAAGCAGATCCGCTTGCTGGAGTCTCGAGCAGCTCTGCTCAGAACTCACAACCTACCTGCCCACTTAGCAGTAGAGGGAGACCCGATTCTGCGGCCGCTCGCCAAAGAGCTTGCTGCGCTCCTGCACGCTAATCAGTCTCAGCAATTTGATGTGGCAAAGCTGCAGTCAGCTTTGTCGCGATGCCTGGTACTTCTATGTATTAGGCATTTCAGTCTATCCCAGGCCTAGGGTGAATTCTCGGTGTCGTTCCTTACTCAGTATCGGCCTGTGCTGGTGTGCAGATCGACCAACCTTACTATCCTCTCTACAGTAGGATCTATCTGACTAAAGATTGGAATGAGCGACGCTGGACCCTCGTGGGAATGCGTGATGAAAAACTTCGACGCGGGTACGAGTTTGTCATGTCTTCAGCTCGCCTTACGGATTCGGACGCAACACGATTTTCAGAGAACCGGTTCGAGAATGATCAAGGTGACCTATGCTGTACTAGCTTCGACACGATCCAGTTCCCAGGGGTTGGCTCGCTCCAACAGGTTTTCGACGCGTCATCATTCTTCATGGCCAATATGGAGATCATCATCTCTGAGCAGCTTGACCTGGTCATGCTTCGTGACGATTATGACACAATTGAGGACGAGGCATTCCACAGTCGGTTCGTTTCGACGGACAAACGTGGTATCATAGTGGAGGGCAACACTATCTCGTTTCAGCACATGTTGAATAAACACAACAGCGGATACGGAAGTGAGCCATGTAGGGCTTGCATTATCGACTGTGTTGACGAGGATGAGCTGTACCCCTACCTCTCCTGCGAGCGTGTTCGAAGAGATTCATCTGGTGCGATCGTAATGACGGCTAGCAGAAAACAAATGGATGATCATGGTGATTCGCAAAAAGACACGACGCATTGCAAAGAGGGTCTGGTTGTCACCATGCTCCACGCTACTTTTCTAAAAATACGTCGACCTGCTTTTCCGCTTTCTGAGTTTGCGCTGGAAGAGCTGTACGGGGGCATGATGCAGTAGGCTGACGTAATGATAAAGAGTATTCGAAGTATCGTGTATGCAGCTCCAGAATGCATACTGCAGTCGGAATGATTTTCTCCCTTACTTTAGTATATAACCAAGCCGATGGGAGTATAACCGAACTAAGTGCCCAACTCCCCAAGTCGTTTTTAATCTACAAATCCCACGGATCGTTTGAGTTTTCTTTATTGGCATCCAAGACAGACATGCTTTCAGTGAATCCGTTGGAATCATTCCTATTTATCGGCTTAACGCAATACAGTAACGCGCATTGCAATCAGTTGCGAGACGTACATGTAGTATAGCCCTTTATTTGAGGGCTTCGTACGTGTTGTAAATCCGCTCAAGAAATTAGGGCAACCTTCAATTTCCCCCAGATTGTTGAAGGTACATGAAAGTACCCTTTTCTTTATACTTCGAAGTACTTCGAAAGCACGACGCTTCAGACAGGCCGCCTGAAGTTGACAACGCAATGCTAGAGGAAAAAAAGCTGATTAGACCTCGTTTGAGCAGCGAGATCTGAGTTTGGGTCTACATCGCAGCTGGCTGCACTTGAAAATGTTAATTGGAGCTGTTCCGTGTGTAAAATATGGAGACACGATGCGGGGCATACAGTGTAGATGACTATGCGCAGCTAGTAAATCAACTTTCTATACTACTACATGTATTATAGTAGTACATCGTTTAAATAGCTGTCTGAGCAGACACGGTATTTGGGATATTGCCACGAATGACTATCAGTGATGCAACATACATGGAATTCAGCTTGACAAAGTTACTCGTGTTCGGGTATCTGTGGAATTACCTGTTTGGTTTGTTTTGTAGCAGAATTGTCAACGCACCACAGGGTTTATCCATATCATCAAAGCTTATAGCTAGCGAAGAACTACAGTTTTTTCGATATTATTCCCGCTTTTGCCAGTGGGTTCCGTTGAGCCGGGACTTTTTTTTACGATGCAGCTTTCTGCAGCGGCAACTGTTCTAACAAGCGCACAATACCGTTGCTATTGGCCTCATTAGGTTTCAGCACGCAAGAGTAGGCCAAAAGTTGGATACCGCTTTTAGTTGCTTTGGCGCACAGCTCTGCAAACTTTTCGTCGTGCTGGATAGATGGAGCGAATTCGGTGCAATCGTCGCGCTGAACCAAGAAGATAATTGCTCCACTCAATTTCGGTGCTGCACCCTTTGTATCTCCCTCCCCCTTAGTTCCTTTCTTGGTTTTATCGGATGTTGCGGTAGTGGACAACAGCTCCGTCAGCTCAATAACGTGCTTTTGAGCACGAGTAGATACGGTATCGGGAAACACAGCGCAGCGTGACGAGCCCGGCTCACTCCCGTCCACAGCGAGCGTGACGCTTTTCACCTCGACGTACTTTTCGTGGGAGACATTGCCATCTTCGGCATTCCAAGACAGTACAAAGTCCACGCGGCTGTTCTTGGCAAATTTTACCTCACGACGGACAGAATCGTAGTCTCCGAGCTGGGAGAGCCACCGTGACGCCAACGCCTGTTCCACCATCCGGTTCGCAGAAGTGGAGTGCACACCAACCCAAACGTCCCGCTCTCCATTCTACACCAAATCAAAGTCAGAGCATTAGCCTCGGCATAGCAACAACTACGACAGCAACCGCAACGCACATGGATCTGGATCATCTCGAGTGTGTAGGCGTACTTGCGTTTGGGGTCGTCGCTCTTCGACAACTGCACGCGGGCGTTTGGTAACCCATCCAGCAGCCCCACCATGGGTCCTGTGTTTGGACAATACACTGTCACCACCTCCTCCTCTTCTTCGGCCACCACCAACGCCTTGGGACTGTGGTCCTTGGCAGCTTCACCAAGTAGCACGACGTCGGCCAGGAATCGTTTGTAGCGGCGAATCAGTCGTGCCGGCACCAATTTGGGGTACTCCAGCAGAATTTTAGGGCCATTCGAGGCTTCACTTAGGCGTTCTTTCAATGCTGTTAGCACGGGGGACTTGGAAGAGGAAGGGGCGACGATCTCCACCTTCTGCCCCGCGGATTTCGTCCTCAGAGACGTCGCTTTATGCTTTACAGTTCTCTTCTTCTGGTTATCAGCACGTGAGGGGGTGCTGGTGGTGGTCACCGCAGCAGATGCAGCAAAATCGCGCTTGCGGCCGCGCAGTTGCATCTTGAAGGCGGCAGTGCCGACACTTCGAGCACTTGCCATGACAGCCGCACCTTGCCAGTCAAATGGGACGCTGTTATTGGCTTAAAAGGCCTGTTTTAGTGCCAGTACGGTAACCCTTTTTTGGGTCAAATGCCCCGGCAAACTTTTTTATGATGCCGCAACTCAAGTGAAAACACAAAACCAGCTAACTCACCAATTCAGGAGTGTTTCAGCTTCATTGTGAGGTATGTGCTGGCGTCCTAGCATGTCTAGAAGCGAGAAGGGAAGCCAGCATGGCCCCCAAATTGCAAAAAAACACAAGTTTTAACATCATATCACTGGATCCCGCTTGACGCGCAGTTTCTTCATCTGGCAGCAGAACTGTAAAAACTCGTAGCTGAAGACAGTCAAAAAGCTGAAAACAGCACTTCCCACGGCGCCCAAGTTAGCTACGAAGAGCCTCAATTTATTTTTAGATCATAGCAAGTTATTGAGAGTTGGTAATTGTTACGAGCGTGCGGGCCGCAGACACAATACTACATGTATCAGGGTGAAGCGTTTGAAGCGTGTCGAATTGATAGGAAGCTGAGAGGCACTTAAAGGGAAGAAGGAGAATTGAAAAGTGAATTTGAATCAGTTACGCAAAGCTGCTCTGCCTCCTGCCTGCACGCAGCCCTTGAGTTCGTCCAGTGTCTTACCTTCGTGGCGCCTGACCTCTGCCGCCATTGACCTCCTTGAACTTGAGTAGATGCCCCTAGACTTGATGACGCAGTATCCTGTGGCACTGCCAGTTGCACATGTTTGTGCCGCACTTCGCTCAGAGTGTAGCACGCTCCGACACTCCCACTCGGCACAAGCCAAGCCGCGTGACGAACAAGTTGAACTTGTCCTGAGGGAGCGGCTTGGTGA
>BSXT01005995.1:0-12004 GCA_030267785.1 Phytophthora fragariaefolia
CGACACAATACAAACGGTCGGGGTCACGCGTGAGCTGTCGTACCAGCCACTCCCCGGTAAAGTGGATGTGACGGAGGGCGAGATTTTCGTGACGTGCTCTACCGGTGAGACGTGCGACTTCTACTCTGCTGCGTACGGGCTGCCGGGGTATACGATTCGTATCGGTGGTGATTGGTACACGGTTCGCACGGACTTGATTTCTCCGGGGCTATCGAGAACGCGGTTGTATTTGGGCGACTTGAATGGGCGAGAGGTTGGGTATCTCGGCCCGACACAGACGGCTGTGACGGTGTATGAGTGGAAGAAGGGCTATGTGTGGAATGTGGACATGTTGAGCGTGGCGTCCCCTCTAGGGTATATTCGAGCAAAGGTTCCGCGGCTCTTTCCGAATGACGGAGCCGTACAAATATCTGGTAGCGCTTGTAACAAATGCTACTATTTACCAACGCAGACATCAAAGAAACTTACGATGGGTCAGCAATATTATATTGAGGCATATGCTTATAATGCCAATGGAATAGGAAGTGCACCGAGTACTCCTGTGATTGCGACCCCACGTCAAGTTCCTGACGCGCCCTCAAATTTGGATCTGTTGGTAGTCTCTGGTCATGAGATTGAGGTTTATTTTTCTTCGCCGGTGATAACACTTTCAAAAGTGAGCCCGGATTACAACCAGGACATTTCATCTTACGTAGTGCAGTGGGATCTTACCGCTACCTTTAGGCATGGACTTTTAATTTGCTCAGGCTGTGCGAAAGGCTTAACCGGAATTGTATTGACCGTCACTACCCCACTCTCGGGTTTACTGACCCAAGGATCCCAGTTCACGGTTACTGAACTGGGATGCGTAATGGAGGTTGACAATGTTGTGAGTGATACGGTCGTTCGAGTTGTCGGTGGTCATGACTGTGCTAACTTCAACTCGCGAACTTACTCCCTAACCTACTATATATTCCCGCCGGCGTCCGTTGCAGGCACTTTAATCCAAGGACCACCGCCGTTCCGCTATCTCATATCAAACCTTGTTATCGCAACTACGTACTACGTACGTGTCGCAGCTGTGAACTCAGTGCCCGTGCAACAAATTGCTCTGGATGGTATTCCTCCCGATAATCGCCAGTGGAGTGCTCCTTTATCCGTCGTGACTAAAGATCGTGTACCCGATGCACCACTTTCTGTTGAGCTATTTACCTTCTCTGGTACGATACTTCGGCTACAGGTCCAACCATCCACTCGAGACGGAAAAGGCACAAATGGTGCAGCAATAACAGCGTTTTGGGTCGACATCGACACTATTTCGACATTTGATTCTGCCACTAAAAGCGCACCAGTTGAGGTACTCGTCTCTAGCGGATCCATTCCGGAGCTCTACACTGGTGGTCCACGTATCTTCTATCTGACGGGGCTTACAACTGGAACACGGTATTTTGCGCAAGTGAAGGCCAAAAACTCAATAGGATATAGTCGAGCTACTTTGGCACCAGCACCCGTAGCCCCGACTCGACATGCAGATGGACCGATCAATGCAAAGGTTTCTACTGTGACAATATCGTCCACTCCGATTGACTCGGCCACCGTGGCGTGGCAGAAGCCGGCCTCCAACGGTGGCTTAGGATTGACTAGCTACAAAGTTGAATGGTGGCGTGCCAAGTCACGGCCAGAAGTACAAGTGATCGAGCTAGCGTGGCAGACAGTCCCAGCACAAGCTCCATTTACTCTTGCCTTCTGTGGTGGGAAATCGGAGCAGCTTGATATGAATATTTTACCAGAAAACTTGCGCAGTGCACTCATGAATATTGCAGCGAGTGGAGCGCTTCCAGTGGGGCACGTTGAGGTTTCTCGCTCAAGCATCAACAACAATATGGGATACCAGTGGACGGTCACTTTCGCCAATACCAACGTAAACCCTGGCAACCAACCCCTACTGCAGTTGGAAATCGGATCTGTGGTCGGCAGTACGGACGTTACTGGAAGGGTTTATGAGCTTACACCGGGCATTAATGTACCTGCTTCAGCAACGTTCCCGGGAAAATCAGAGGTGCAAGTTCTAGTTACATACCATGCCTCACAAACAGTGGGTGGATACTTTCGCATTGGTTACAAAGGATCAGCTTGGACGAATTATTTACCAGCTACTATAAGTGCACTGAACTTAAAACTCGCTCTTGAGGCACTTCCCACGATTGGTGTTGTCAACGTGAATTTGGAGACTATGGCATCCGCGGGACAGACATTTAAGTTCGGACAGGTGTGGACGATTACCTTCATCTCCAATGTGGGTAACTTACCACCTCTCACAGTTGAATCATCAAAACTTACTCCGACAGACGCGTTCATGGGAGTCAAAGACGGCGACAACGCTGTTGACGCGAATGGCGTATTGTGTCTACCAGGAAGTGACATTATTTCATGTCCAGGTTCATTTCCTCTCGGAGTTATTGCTTTAAGACAGCAGGCTGCTCCTCAAAAATCTGTGGTAGAACTAGCTGCACCTGGCGAGTCAGCTGTGGACTATAGATTTTACGAGACCCTGGACGCTGCAACGCTAACCTATACCATCTCAGGATTATTACCAGGGCAGGCATACTTTGTCGCAGTCACGGCTAAAAACGCTCTTGGACTCGGAATCCGTGCACAGACATCGCCTACGAGTGTTATTCCACCACTTCAAGTGCCTGGACCACCGACTACTGTGACTGTGGATGTAAATCCTGGAGTTGCTACTCAACTTCTTGCGACATGGGCTGCCCCAACAAGTGATGGTGGTAGCCCAGTACGGATGTATCGAGTAGAATATGATCCGTCTCCACTGTTTACAAACCGAGGCCAGCAAGATGCATGGTGCCCAGTGGCGCCAACTTATGCCGTGTGGCGCGTCCAAACGGTACGTACGAGCGACGCCACAACAAAGAAGATATCCAGCGGCTACTTCCGGCTGCAGCTTACGAGATTCAACGCGATCGCTCTCTCGGACCCAATTCCATGGGATGCAGTAGCAAATACTCATGAAGAAATCGGATCCACTTCGGTTTCCAGCTCCAAAGTTTTCTGCACAGCGGCAAGTCCGACATGCACCAGCAACAGCAACTTCCCGTTTGGACGACTCGAGAAGTCTGGCTCGATGCAATCCAAGCTCAACTACTTTTCACGAATTACTAACGGGGTCGATGTCCAACGTAGTGCTGCTGCAGCCTCAGACGGAGGTTATACCTGGTCCATCACGTTTCTCGACACTGGGGACAGTTTTGCACTGGCAGCGAAAGATATTAAGCTTAATTGTGATGATCCGGTGACGTGTTCCACTGCTACGTACAACGTGATAACAACCAAGGTGCGAGCCGGCGTGTTGCCACCTAGTTGCGTTGGTAGCCGTATTGTCCCGGCTACAGGGGCGCTGACCAAAGGACAACTCTACAATCTGCGTGTGTCGGCATATAATGAAGTTGGTTTCGGGAAACCGGGGGTGGCGCCGAACCCTCAAAAACCAATGGTGGTGCCTGGTCCACCGACTGCTGTTACGCTCTCGGTGTACTCAGTAACAGAGCTGGTGGTTCTTTTCAGTCCTCCAGATGACAACGGTGGTGACAGGGTGACGGCATATGAGGTCCAGTGGGCACTTGACAGCGTCTTCACGGCTTCAAGCTCCGTGATCGTGACAATTATTAGCGGCATGATCGCACCATATCGTCGAGTGATTTCGTCTCTCACGAAAGGTATCCCGTACTACATTCGCGTCCGCGCTCAGAACTCACAAGGATATGGACAATTTCAACTGTCTTCTCCAACCAAGATGCAGCCGTATACAACTCCTAGTGCACCGAGTCAAGTGGCATTGGGTATTACTAGTGCAACGATGCTCACGGTTTCCTGGGCACCACCAAGCGATGACGGAGGCGACACCATTTCTGCTTACGTGGTGCAATGGGACGTGGCGGCCGGATTCGACTCATTAGCGTTGACGACGGGCACAACAGCAGTTGTGAACGACGCAACGCAGCGCTCTTACACAATCACAGGGCTCACACCCGGGACACTCTACTACGTCCGGGTATTTGCCAAGAACCGTGGCGGGCAGGGAACTCCACAGACATCGACCCCAGCTTCGTTCGTTCCAACAGTAACGTATCCAGGAAAGCCAAACTCTCTGACTGTGGCTCCCACTCTGGTTGCTGGCGAGCTACGCGTGACGTGGCAAGCCCCTGTCATCCCGTACCATGGCTACCCGTGTGCCGGAACCTTGCAGTCGCCTGGGAGTTGTCCCGTTGTTGGTACCTTGAATATGGTTTATGGCGGTGTAGATCCTGCTCAATATGTGCTTCAAGTGTCTGAAAAGAGCGATTTCTCCATCCCAATGGAGACCACAGTACCCGCTACAGTCGTAACGAAGCTACTGACCGGTCTCGTATCTGGTAAAATCTATTTCGTGCAAGTGCAAGTAGAGAATGCCCAAGGTCTGCGCAGCTACTTCTGCAAGCGAGCGAACACTCAAAACTTGCTATGCCCAGATCAACAGGTGCTACTGGATGGTACCGTGGTTACCGGCGACTTTGTGTACGCCCAGCCATTATAGATGTGTGTACTATGCGTACGGTAAGGTCAAATGTGTGAACTTCTGCGTGAAAGCGTAGACCCTACACAGGTAAATGGTGAATTGTCACTTGCCCCAGAACCTACTTTTAAAAAATGGCAACCGTTTGGGCCAGTCTCAACTTTGTGAAACGAATTGTCGTCAACGCGCTACACTTTAGGTACCAGGGCTGTACATGAACTACACATACATGTACTCAACACACCTAAAACCTGGTATAGACTGTTTTTAGGTACTTCAGTACCCTGCACAACATTGTTTTTCTTTTTACTGTTGGCGAGCCTCAAAGATCTTGTCTACTGTGTTGCATATATCGGTGTTGATCGTTATTGGAGCTTCATGTTGTCCAAAGCGCAGATAGTATTGTCCGTACCACACTTTCCATCAACATTCGTTTACATCGCTGATTCTGATTAAAAACCAAGCTGCAAAGTATTCGAGGTCTATACAATATTCAGGCCTCGAATTTAATACTTGAAGTATTATTTATTCGAAATGCAAATAGAGCCGCCGCCAAAAATGTTATGAATCTGAAACAACCCCAACAAGTCACAATCAAAATCTCGCCGTCGCCAAGGCTTTAAAATCTTGTGTTTTGCCTATTAACTGCCAGGATAAAATGTTGGAGATGCTAAGGGCGGTCTAGCCCACTTTTTATTCTCCCGGAAGCAAGCATGAGTGAACTATAATGCATGTACTTGTACAATACCACCTCCGCAATGTTGACTCGCAAAACTAGTGTAGTGACCAAGTGTTTTGATTGCACGTTTGAAGCTTAGCATTAGTGGCATTGCTGGCCCGACAGAGAGAGTCTGTCCACGTATTCGTCTCCAAGCATAGCAGACAAATATGTGTGGACGTATATTTCTTGATGGAGACCGGCGTGTGATGTATCAAACGCCAGACCGGGTCAGTGGTTTTATCAGGTGGCCCGTGAGATATATGATCAAGGATAGTGTTGACATGCTTGGGCTCAGTTCCAACATCTATTTGAGCGAGGTCTACAATCGAGGCGTCGCTAGTACATGATATGCCGGAGTTGCTGGAGAACTTGTTAGCGCATGCCCGACTACAGAACCTGTGTATTGGTTGTTAGTAGAACTTGGCATGGTGTAACAAATAGTACTTGTATTGCTACCTCTTTGACAGCTCGACCGTAGCCAGCTCGGTGGTAGCACAGAGCTCATTGCTGCACAAGTGATGCACTTGATTGTCGTACATACAGCATGGAGAAGTTCGTGATAGGTCACTCCAGTGACAATGAAGCTTAGAGCATGTTCTCGGAGGTCGGCGACCTTTACATAATCTGACACTTACTAACTTAGAAATCACAGTTAACTTACAGAAAAATTTAATGTACCAAAGCAGTCATGGTAAAAATATGTGGGTTATTACTATCAACGTGTTTTTTACTGCGGAACAGCGAACACAAAGTCGCCTGTGACGACAGTGCCATCTTCCAGTACTAAATGATCGGGGCACAGTATACTTTGCGAATTTGCTCGAGTGCAGAAGTCGCTGTTGAGCCCTTGACTATTCAGTGTCAATACGCGCACGTAGTACATTTGTCCACTAATAAGCCCGGCTATGATCGCCGACGTTGTGGTGACGCTCAACTCCATGGCCAGGGAGAAGTCGCTGGTGACTGCATATTGAACAAGGTAACTCTCCAGACTGACACCACCATAAACCATATCTAGTCCGCCAAGAATGGGACAACTCTGAGGCGCTTGTAGCGTTCCGGCACATGGAATGCCGTGGGCAGGGACGCGTGGCGGTTGCCATACAACTTGCAACTGGCCGGTAGCAGCAGTAGCAGCAGCAGCTAGAGAATTTGGTTTACCAGGGCGCGCTGTAGCTGGCACCATGGATGCCGGTGTTGATAATTGCGGCGTACCTTTTCCTCCAAGATTCTTCGCAAACACACGGATATAGTAGCGTGTACCAGGCGTCAATAGTGTAATGGTGTAGGAGCGCTGTGTTGCGTCGTTGATCACTGCCGTAGTGCTGCCTGATGTTGCCAACGAGTCGAACGTTGCAGCTACATCCCATTGTACAATATAACCCGATACAGTGTCACCTCCATCATCCAAAGGTGGAGACCACCCTACTGTCAACATAGTTGAGCTAGTGACGCCTAGCACCACTTGTGTAGGCGAGCTGGGTATTGTATACGGCTGTTGCGATGCCGGTGACGAGATTTGGAATTGACCTAGGCCTTGCGAGTTGCGAGCACGGACACGAACGTAGTAGCGAGTTCCCTTTGTCAAAGCCGAAATAACGCGCTTGTATGGGGAGCTCATGCCTGACGTCAGTTGGACAGCAGTGGAACTAGGTGAAGTGAAAACATTATCTGTAGCCCACTGCACTTCATATCCTGTGACAGTGTCACCTCCATCATCATCGGGTGGATTGAAGACCACAACCAACTCGGACACCGTTGATACGGCAAGGGTTACACTTGTTGGTGCCCCCGGAACAACCATTGGTTTCTGCGGAGCGGATGCAAGCTGAGGATTACCAAAACCAACTTGGTTGTACGCGAAAACGCGGACGTAGTATAGCTGTCCTTTGTTCAGCACACCCGAGGTTGGAATCACTGTGTTTCCAGTACACACTGAGGGCATTACACCAGGCCTCACTTGCAGTGCTGCTATCGCATATGTGCCGGCACAGTTGGCGCCAGTGCAAGCGAGGCTATTAGCCCTTGCCGCTAGAGAAAAGTCATTGCCTCCGTCAAGGAACGTGATTGTCCATGTATACCCACCGTCAGCTGCCATTGCACTGCGCGTGACATCTACACCATTCTTGAGCTGCGAAAACTGCTCCATTTTGGATTGCATCGACCCTGATGTTTCAAGTTGACCAAACGGAGTGACAGTGTTGCTAGTGCATTTCGTTATAGCCGTCGTGCAGAATACAGCGGAGCTAGACAACGTCACACTATTCGACTCGTCACTTGCTTCAGCTACAGCATTCCAAGGAATTGGGTCGGTTAACTCCACAATATTGTTTCGTGTCAACTCCAGCTTGAAGTAGCCGCTCGCTATGGGGTTAGTTGATGCAGCACTTGTCCTTGTCGTCTGAACCGTCCACACCGCTGGTGTGGGGGCAACAGGACACCACTGATCCTGCTGACCACGATCCGTAAAGAGTGATGAAGCATCGTATTCTACACGGTACATCCAAACCGGACTCCCGCCGTCACTATCAGGCGCTGCCCACGAAGCTACCAGTTGGTTAGACGCTCCATAATTTACGCTAACGCTCACATTAACCGGTGGCCCTGGAACCTGTAGCGGTGGTGTTATAGCTGAAGGAGACGAATGCGTGCGATGTCCCAAGCCCTTCAGGTTCTTGCCAGCGACCGCTACCTGATATGAAATTCCTGGCGTCAATCCTGAAATTGTATATGTTAATGTGCTGGCATCGAGCGTTTCATAAATACCATATTCCACCGCAGCTTCACCAGGGGTAGCAAGTTGCGCTATGCTCTTGAGCGGTGCAGCTTGCTGCTTTAGATTCCGAATAGCAGCAGGCCACGAACCCGGACATCCACTCGTTCCATCTGGAAGACAGTATAAACCTGTAGAGTCTACAGCGTTATCTCCGTCCTTAACCAAAACGTAAGCTGTTGCTGGAGTAATCTTCGATGTATCTACGATAAGTGACGGAAGGTTGCCTACATTCGACTCAAACGTGATGGTCCATACTCTTCCGATTGTCCAGGCTGCTCCGCTCAGCAACATCGTCTCAGAATTTACAGATACTACGCCAACTGTAGGTAGTGCTTCTAGAGCTAGTTTAAGATTCACAGCACTTACGGTAGCAGGCAAAGAGTTCGTCCAACCGGAACCCTTATAGCTCAACCGAAAGTACCCAGCAACAGGCGTCGCCGAGTGGTACGTCACTAGGACCTGCACTTCTGGTTTTCCTGGGAACACATTTCCTACAGGTGGGGCAATGCCAGATTGCAATTCAAATATTCGCCCAGCAACATCGGCGCCTCCAGTGATCGCAGTCGGATCTTGATAAAATTGAAGCATGCGTTGATTTCCTGCATTCACATTCACGTTGTCAAATGTGACGCTCCACTGATACCCTTGAACGATATTCACCGCCGATCGAGTAACTTCGACATGACCGATGGGAATACTAGTAGCGGAGGCCAAACTCATCAATGCATAACGCATATTAGCAGCGGAAATGTCCATCGGCAATGCTGTCGTCGTCAAGCCACCGAACGAGAGTGTAAATGGCGCTGCTGTCGGCTGTGCCGTCCATTTTAACTCAACGGTTTGGATTTCTGGACGGGAATCCATGCGCCACCATTCAATCTTGTAGCCTGTCAGTGACAATCCACTATTATCTGGAGGCGCTTGCCAAGAGACTGCTGCTGAAGTAATGGGGATCGAAGACACTGTTGCAGTACTAACCTTGACATTGACAGGAGCGCTTGGATGCTTAGTCGGTGTCTGAGCAGTTGGTGCGACAGTCGCGCGGCTATAGCCTATCAAGTTGATGGTTTTAACCTGACAGAAGTAGCGTGTACCAGTTGTAAGCCCGACCAGATAGTAGACCCGAGGGCCACCAGTGTAGAGCTCCGGGATTAACCCACTCGAGGTGGGCACTTCAACAGGGGCTGTCTTAGTAGCCGAATCAAATGTCGGTATGGTGTCAAAATCAATCCAAAATCCAGTAATGCCAGCGCCGTTGGTTCCTTGACCATCCCGAGTCGACAGCTGAACTTGTACTTCGAGTATTGTGGATGAATACGGATTGAGATAGACCGACAACGGAGGATCAGGCACACGATCTGCAGTCGTAGCTGAGAGAGTGTAACTCCATTTTCGATTGTCAGGAGGCTCCCCACTCAAAGATATCTGCTGAACTGGTACAGAGTTGACAGCCGCTACTCTAACATAGTAGGTTCTTGCTGCTGTGAGGCTTGAAATTACGTATCGAAACGGCGGTGAGCCCTGGATCGTGGAACCGGAGATTATGCTCGGAGGATACGTGTAGTAGTAAAGTGAGTACGCTTGCCCATGGAAGTTGGCGCAGCCATGGTTTGCAAAAACTTGAATTGTGGTCGGATTAACCGTATCTACCTCGAGAAAGCAAGTGTCGTCTGCAATCGTGAACTTAGTATTCCGCGTCACTAAATTCATCAGTGAGGTTGAGACCAGCAATATGTTAACAGTGAGGCTGGTTGCACAATTGGCGCAAATTTGCCGACCATGCTTGAACATGGAGGTGACATCCCATTGAACGATGTAAGAAGAGATGTCATTGTTAAAATTTGGGCTGACATTGGTGGTGCCAAGAGGTGGCGGCGAAAACAACACCTCAAATTCTTTTCCAGATATAACGGCAAGATTAACATTTGATGGTGCTGCAGGCACCTGACTTGGTGTAGCGGTGACTGAACCATCACCGGGCACAACTCCTTTGCCGTGGTCATTGTAAGCATATGCCTCAATGTAATATTGCTGACCCATCGTAAGTTTCTTTGATGTCTGCGTTGGTAAATAGTAGCATTTGTTGCAAGCGCTACCGGATATTTGCACGGCTCCGTCATTCGGAAAGAGCCGCGGAACCTTTGCTCGAATATACCCTAGAGGGGACGCCACGCTCAACATGTCCACAGTCCACACATAGCCCTTCTTCCACTCATACACCGTCACAGCCGTCTGTGTCGAGCCGAGATACCCAACCTCTCGCCCATTCAAGTCGCCCAAATACAACCGCGTTCTCGATAGCCCCGGAGAAATCAAGTCCGTGCGAACCGTGTACCAATCACCACCGATACGAATCGTATACCCCGGCAGCCCGTACGCAGCAGAGTAGAAGTCGCACGTCTCACCGGTAGAGCACGTCACGAAAATCTCGCCCTCCGTCACATCCACTTTACCGGGGAGTGGCTGGTACGACAGCTCACGCGTGACCCCGACCGTTTGTATTGTGTCGAGGTCCTCGAGCGCGTACCGAAGCTGATCCGCACTGGACTCGGCGTTCAGCGGTCGTGTGTACTGGCCCTGATAGCCCACCTGAAACGTACCGCTCATCGTGAGTGCGGGGTTATCGTTGTAAACGCCGTCGATTGACGCGGCAGTGTTCATCGTAATAACTGCATCTGCCCCCGCTGCAGTTCTCTTTGCGATGGTGATGCTGATGTCTCCGTACACGCGATCGAAGACGATTTTGATGTCGGCTGGGTTGGTTGCACTGCACAACACCGTCTGCGCCGGCACACTCGACACACTGAGACTATCGGCTTCGACGCGAAAGAGTGCCAGCAGACTCGTCTCGACGTCAGTCAACGCCGCATAAAAATCCACATCAGCGTATATACCATTGTACGTGAATCGGACCTGACCTGCAGTCGCCTGGCACGAGAAAACGACCACCTCCTTGCGGAAATTGGTCGTGCCTGCCTGAACTTCCACCACCGTCGCGATTGTTAGATCCGATGGACTTAGTAGCGGTAGCGTACCGGGTTGTGCCGTGAACGTGATCAGGAACTCGGCACTTACCGCCAGTGACGCTGCAGCCGAGGAAATATCAACAGAACCAACGCTGGTGAGCAACTCCAGAGCTGCCTCGAGGTTGCTTTTCGTAGTAGCTCCAGTTGCTCCTGCCGTGAGGGTCGCAGTTGCTACGCCTCGGAATGACAGCGTGAACGTTCCTGCTGCAAGAATCGTCAGCTTTTGGACTTCAGGAAGCGACGGCTGGATCATGTTGTTAGACCACGCCAGACTGGGGGCGCCAGTAGTAATGCGCTGCGTCCGGTACAATAGATCGGGGTTCGTGATGAAGAAGTCCGAGGGGTTTGATGTGAACTTCGAAGATGTATCCCACCGCACCTGGTACTTAGTGATGGGACTACCGTTATCTGTCGCCGGTGGGTCAAACGACAGCCACAGCTGATCGCCCACCGCATTTGACCCTTTCGTTACTTCTCGGGTGAACGCCACCGTGCCTACACCCGTCAAAGAGCTAGCGTTACCCTGTAGCAGCGGTAGGTCTCCCGAATTCAACACATTGTCCAGGAAAGTTACCATCCAACTATACCCCCCTTCTTTATCGGGTTCTGAACGCTGGACGCTTACTCGTCCTACGACGTCCAGTGCTTCCAGTTTCTCTTGCAACGATGAACCGTCCGGGTTTACAGTCGCAGCCATTGCAGCAGCATTATAGTTGATTGGACCCGTGACGGAGTTGGAATAGGCGAGCGTGAACGTGCCACCTAATGCATTACCTTTTCGGACTTCCTTGACGGATATTCGACTACCCGTTCCCACTAGTGAGCTTGTGACCAGGAGTGTAGGCACGTCACCTTTGTAATCCAGGAACGTGATCGTCCACGTATATCCTAGCTGTGGGGATGCAGCCGATTGCTTTACTTGCACTGTACGA
>BSXT01005996.1:0-13685 GCA_030267785.1 Phytophthora fragariaefolia
ACCCAATTGCAAATCTGACACAGGCTGAGTCAAAGGCCACGCGGCCGAAAACCCAAAGAGGAAAGGATGGAAGTTCGCCAGCTCTCACAAAAAGTGCAACCAATTCCCCAAGAAAAGTCCTTGCTGGTCCCACTCCCAAATCTAGTCTCCAACGAAAGAAAACTGGCGGAGAAGAGGACAGAGAGGACACATACAAGTCCACTGGGAGTCCCAGTTTGGCTAGCCTAGAACTTACAACGGCGATGTCTAATGTTGAGTCAGATGCGAAAAGTGCTAGAGAAATTGAACTGCCTGAGCATGCCGCGGAATTGTATCACAGAAAAACGTTGGACCTTGAGATTTTAGAAGGAGACAAGTTCTTTCATACTGAAGTAGGTGTCAGGCTCAATGAACGGACGCCCAACCTTTCTGAACTCGATAATACGGGTACATCAACAGAGGACTTGAATCCAGGTATTGATGGCACTAATGGTGAGGATTCGATGGGAAATTCACGTAGCACGTCACTTGACCGGAAGAACAACGAATCTCAATCAGTATGCGAAAATGCATTAGCTTTGCAAGTAAATGAGCCGTCTTTGACAAGCAACCCCAATTATGATGAACGCGACACCGAAGTTATCCAACAGCTCAGGCTCTTGATCGCCCAAAACACTGCAGCAAAGGAACGGGTAGCGGCCAGCCGGTGGCAGATATTGGTGTGTGGTATCCTGTGTTTAGCGGGACAGCAGCGACTTGAACAGGTAATTATTGATCATCCATCTCGGTCTACAGGTTCCTACAGAATACTACCGTACAGTAGTAGTTTGAATTAACATACTTATATTTGAATGTACATTTAGCTGAAGTTTGCAGCAGACAAGAAAGCAAAAATTCAGTCGGATGGAACGCTTCGACCCACCAGCCCTAGAATTACCAGTGTATGCGCCATTATGGCAAAAATGGCCCAGAGAAACAACTCTGCTTTGAACGCTGCTGCTACGGCTCAAGAGCTCTCGCGAAGAGACCTCAAAAGTTCTGAAGCCCAAGTAAGTAATGTAAATCTGCTTTCCGCTATGCATCATGTATCTCATATATTTGTCCCACAGCTTATTCATGGAGTGGCTATGTTTTTGAACAACTTAAGTCGAAACGGGAAGCCGACGATTAAGCTCAGAGAGATTTTCTACCCCAGTCAGAGGGGCTCGCCACCAAGAAGTCCAACAAGCAATCGACCTTTGTACCCATCGACAAAAGTGCACTTAAATCAACTACCACAAACACAGCAGATCCCGACGCCAACTTTTCCAGCTTTGGTCGAACCTATTGCAGACAAAATTGGCGAACGGTCCACAGAAAAAAGCTCATACACTGAAGGCTACCATATTCCGGTAGGACTATTCTGTATCTATCTACTGTGTCATCAACCGTGAAAATTCTAACGGTCGCGATATCTTATTACTCGCAGAATCGGCTGGTTAGATCTGCGGGACCTCGTCCATTCCACTTGGTACACTCCTCAGTTGGCATTCTGCAAGGTTCGATGCCTTTTCCTGATCCAGCACATTTCCGGAATTTGCATGAATTAGAAGTACGAGTACCATCAAACACAGTTGCTAGACCACAACGGCCTATACGACCGCATTCTTCCCCAGCAGACCCACGGTTATCGATATCACCTCGAGTGCATGGTATCGTTTCGCCAACATCGTTGGTGTATAGACCAGGACAAATCACTGAATCTGAAACCGAGACCGAAGCAAACTCGAAATATTTTTAAGGCACTATTTTTTTTATTAATTTACTTGAAGTACCATACTTCCTATCTTCGGAGCCCTTTTCACTACTCGAAATTCTTCAGGAAGGCGGCAAAGACGTACTGAAGTATGGCAATTTGCAACCACGTTACGCCCAATGTGAAACGGAAGTCACATCGATCATGGTGATACTAAAAACCTCTCGGAACTGGAAAAGCTAAGCGGCAATAGGTGCATACTCTAGTTATTGCAGGGTTTCTCTATATTACCAGGAGGCCTGGTACGCTGAATCAATTACACGATCACTCAAGATGTTCACGATTTACTTTGTCATGTTCCTGAGCCATTTAAATTGCCAGCTGAAATCTGCACCTGCACCACAGCGTATAGTTCGAATGCCAGACAACACATTTGTCATTGTATTGTCGTATGCCTCTATATCTACAGGCGAAATACACCTTACCATTATGGTCGAGGGAGTTTTGGATAGTGTAGCATATCCACAAAAACAGATTTGACTGCACCATTCTCCACTCACGGTCGAGTACAAACGCAAGCTGATGCAATGTCGAGATCCCAAGTTTTTTCTTGAGCAGGATACCCATAGCAATAAACGACACAAGTTCCATGATACCGTAAATTGCGACATTACCGACCATTGATATGAGTGACTGGTGGTTCAAAGCTTCGATTTGCGGGTAAAATACTCGATTTGGAAGTTGAAACATTGCGATGGTATAAGCGCCTACGAAAGAGCCCTCGACGTTAGTACATAACTACTGGTGTTAATAAACGGGTTGAATGATGACCTACTATAAATGAAAGGGATAATGACTTCGGTGAATTCAATTAAAACAATGAACTCAGTAGTGAAGAGTACTTGGGCTGTCCTCTTGACGTATTCCAGTCGCTGTTTCGCTGTAAAAATTGCTCGGAGTGGCGTAGACACTTGTGGCGTAGCTGGCATCACGGAAGCTGCTGTCAAAAACGGAATTGATGGAGATTTTGCTTGTTTTGGTATTGTTGGTAATATTTGGCGGGTAGACTTGAAAGGTGTTTCGACCTCTTCAGGTGTGGGAGAAAGGTATACTTTGGCATTCGTGCCACCAGAGATAGCAGGGCCGTGAGATAGAACCAAAAAATAACTTGACAATAAATCCGTTTGTAGTTGATCATCCTCGTCTAGCATGTGGAGAGCGACCTCTAAGAAGTTCGCAGACTTAAGTTGGTGATGCATTGGAATTTTACGTCGTAGTGACGTTATGTCTGCGAGAAAGTGGTTCACATCCTTAATAGATATCCACGCAAGCACGAAATCTACTAACATCAGCGCCATAGTCGTAGTAATTGAAGTAGCATTTTGCATCGAGCTTGCCACGTAAAGTGCATTAAATACCTCAATGTTGAGAATGACAACCTGAGGCTTTAGATCATCTTTCGTACCGAGGAAGAAGCTGATCCAATTTTTCGTGGCGATTTTGATGATAGGCAGCAGTAGGACGTAAAACGTTTGCGCAGTTGAATTTACAGATCTGAATCCGTAGAGATAAGCGGGGTAAATAAATGTCAACACCACTTGGCAGGCAATTACGATAATGTAGTTAAGCAATTCCTTGCGTAACTCCGCTTCTCGTCTCAATTTTGCACCAAAAAATATTCCGAAGCAAACTACTAGCCCGATAAACCATACTGGAATCCCAACCACGAGAGTAAACGGCAGTGGAAACCCAGTTAAGCTCGTCATCGCCAGCATAAATGCAACAGCGGCAGCACTAGGGATAGTAGCTATACAGAGCGTTCGTACTGCAGTGAACTTCAAGATCGGCACTGTGATATGAAGCTGCTCGAGTATAGCTCGTGTCATGAGCGCAATTGTCAAATAGTTTCGACCCCAGAAAAGGTAATTGGCTCGAGAACCCTTCTCAATTGGAGCGAGCGGCACGCAATCTATCAGCGTGAGGACAGCAAGGCACGGAAACGGCGCAATGGCTAAGAACATACTGGCACGCAAAACCGAAGTCGAACTTGAGTATTTGTTCAGAAGCCTCATTCGGGAAAGCGAGTAGCTGCCGTGGAGCTCCACCTGGAGATCCATCCACACGCCCAAGAAACCATCACACAACCTCCTTACGCTTTGCATTCACCACTTTGTTTGACCTGTTTAGTCTTTCAGGGGGGACTCGATCTGATGCAAAGTACTGAAAATAAATCGAGAAAAGCAGGGCTTGTATTGAGCACAAGTTGTCTCAACTGTAACGAAGACATCTTAACAGCACACAGACATAAATAACATCGGCATTCTTATCACAGACGTCGTATTATACCGAGCTTGCAAAATGACACAGGAGTCTCGTGTCATGTGGCGTCGCTTGCGCAAGTTCACATCGACATTCCAAGCAGAGCTACGAGGGCATTACTCTTCTGAGAGAATATACGCATTACTGAAGTACAGTCGAGCAACACCGGCTAGGCGTGCAATTTTCATTACTGCAGTCTCCCCATTTCCGTGTCTACTGATATTAACACTGATAGATTGTGTTCCGATGGCTGCACCAGACGCCGGCTATAGGGCGAACTATTTGTTTTGGAGCCGAGATGTTCTGACGATTGCATTAATGACCCGGGTTATCTTGGAGCAGTTCCGTATAACTGTCCCAGGGTTGCAAATAAATTCTTTCCAACTAGTTGCTATGCCCATTATCTCAAGCGGAGGAGCTGTTGCATTTATGACTGCCATGTCAAGTATAATAGGATTCCCGCTGCCGTTTGCACTTGTCGTTGGCATACCGGTGTGGTTCCTGATCCTCCTCGTGTGCTTCGTGTTATTCTTTGGCAAAGCACTAAGGCGAGACCTAGTACTGTTCAAAGACCTGCTGCGATCGATCATAGTGCTCATTTGCCAAGTACTGCTTACGTTTGTTTACCCAGCGTACCTCTACGGATTCGTCAGCGTCAATCCATCAAATCAAAAGTTTTATGTTATGTTGCTCCCCGTTATCAAGATTATCGCTAAAACTGGATCAGCTACTGTCTCGGAAGCAAGTACGATTTGATGCCGCAGATCATGATATTCAACGTTGACATTTTCAACGCACTCTATGTGTCCAGCTCAATGCAAAACTCACAATCCGTTACCACGATGGTGGAAATGGTGGGGCTGGATGCGTTGCTCGGCTGGGTGTCGATATCTGACATTAGCAGTCTTGTGCGGGATGTGCTTAGACTTCGGCGCAAGATACCCTCTAGACACCCACTGAATTCCGCAAGTTTCATCGAAATCGCGCTGCAAATTATTGAAGAGGACCCCCACGCAGCGAGGCACCTAGCAATGCGTAGATATAGCTCTACTACATTGGTTGTAAGGCGTTCGAGTGGTTTAAGCACGATGCCAAGAATGGCTCCTCCTCAACCGAGTTCATTATCGACGAGCCGACAAGTGCTTCCTGTTGATCTGCCATCGTCAACAATGATTACCGCACCCGAAACAAAATCTGAACCTGTGCCCTTATCACAAGTTTCAAACTGCTCATGAATATCTTCTCGCGTAAAGAGCGTCAACAATTCTTAGATTGCAGCGCGCGAGTTCTCTTCACGACGGAGTTCGTGATTCTGGTAGCGTACACAGAAGTGATCGTACCATTTATTTACAGTGAGTTCTTGGATTTTATTGCATCTTGCGCCCGACCTCACCTGCTTCTCTTTTATCTGGCAGGCATTTACACAGCAGCAATGTATTATCTACCCAACCACGACTATTACCCGCAAATCCAGTCGTTCAGTGACGCTGGTCTGGCAGACAATCTTGGCGCAATCGTCGCGTTTGGATTCATCGAGCTGATTTCCTTACTGGTGATAGGGTCCATCATTCAGCGAATGCTTCGTTTCTCAATGCTGCAGTTATTGTCATTCGTGCTTGATCGCAGTTGGCGAATGGTTCAGGCAAATTTGTTCTTGTGGATTTGCTACACAATCCAGAACTCACTTGAGCACAATGGTACGCTGGGGCGGAGTTGTACCAACAGCATTGTAATCTAACATTTATTTGTAGGAGCCGATTTCAGTTTCTCATTCGCTTGGCTTCGCCAAACATAGCGTGGTTTCGTCTGTGAGCGTTCCTTTCTGCTGAACATTTTCGAATCGCACGCCCATGGCAGCTGTTTCAGCAATAGCGCAGCTCACTAGTGTTGGTCAGCTTGAAGATGCTGCAAGGTTTATCATGCAGCAGCAGGGTTCTCGTCGGGCATCTAAGGCACTTGCCATTCAAGGACCAAAAACAATCCTTCTATCTGAACAGAAACTAACCAGCGATTTTGGAATTGAGTTCTTCCCTTTTATTTCGCTTTCTGTTCTGTCAACATCGTTGACCACGCTCAATCTCTCGTTCAATGAGCTGGATGACGACTTCTGGCTTAATTGGGCACCTGAATTGCGAGGAACAACGTGGTCAGCATTAAAAACGCTAAATCTAGCCAACAATACGTATGTTTCCAATTACCAGCTCCAGAATCGATAACTTGCTAATTTCCCTGTGTGTGCAAACGTATCTAGATTCTCAGCCAGAGGAATGGAAATAGTCACTAGATTTATCGCACAATGCCCCAGTCTAACACAGCTCGATTTGTCACTCAATAGATTGAGGGACACGAATTCTATAGGAACGCTTATTAAGGTGCTTGATGAAAAAGGTCGTGCCCAGTTAGATGTGCTGGACATGTCCTGCACGGGCCTTACTGACTTCGACATAGTGCAGCTACTTCAACCTGAATTCGTGAAGCATATCATGAAACTTTTTCTACGCTCAAATGCGTTGACAGATGAGGCAGCAATTGCACTCGGGAATGCTTTACCAACGATGAAACTCGGAGTTCTCTCGTTGGCAGGTAATATGATCAAAGACCGTGGGGCTGCCAGTCTTGCATTCGTAATGGATCAAGTGTCAGCTCTGCAGACTCTGGACCTGGAAGAGAATAACATCGGAAGCTCTGGAATCACGTCATTTTTTCACTGTTTTAACGGCATGACAGCACCGTTTCCGTTGCGCTACCTTCATCTTGGTGGAAACCCCTTTGCTTCGATATACGTATTAGAGCAGATCCAGTCAAGAATGCACGAGAAAATCATTGAAACTGAATTGAGATTTGCTCCTCCTTCAGCCTCGCTCAACATTAGTGGAAGTAAAGTCAAGCGGGACATTTTGCTTGAATGCTGTTTAACTGATCGCTATACTCACATCGTGACACAAACACTGCGGGAATCACCCAATTGGCAATTACTAGAAGTGGTTGATATGAGTGGAAATGAGATTGGAGAGAGAGGCGCGTATGACATTGGCCTGTTCCTAGCTTTGCAACCTCACCTTCGCTCCCTTAACTTGACCAACAACTCCATCACAGGCAAGTCCAGTACCTTCCATGAAAAATGCTTTGGGTCTCAAACGTGATATTACAACCTTTTCTGTTCAGACACTGCAATTACAGGCCTTGCAGAAGGCATTGAACGAAACGCGAAGCTTCAGGACTTACTACTTGATCACAATCAAATCACAGACGCAGGAGCCAAACAACTATACTTGAAGGCTTTTAAAGCAAACCAGCAGCGTCGCATAAAACTCGGGAATGGAAATCCTCTTACGTTGGAGTGCAAAGTGATGTTAACAGCAATATCCCAGGCCCACGACCTTCGGAAGCGGTTCGCTAACGAGTTTGCCGGTCAAGAAAAACTCGAGCTTAGTGGAAGAGCTTTGCGTCAATACGGCGCTACAGCAATCGTAGAGGAACTTATCGCAACTCCATGCTCCAAGTGTCGAAGTATTGACTTCTCCAGAAATGGACTTGGTGACGAAGGTGCTCAAGCTGTCGCTCGACTAGTTCGAACGTACCCGCGCCTCGAAGAGCTAGATCTAAGCTTCAACGATATCGGCGACGACGGCATCATTGCGTTATCCGATGCACTAGCTGGAAACACTACTTTGCTTTCACTTTCGTTGCACTCAGCACTAGAAGGATCCCAAGTGAAATCAAAGCTACAGGAGAAGGGATTGTGCTATCTTGCCCATGCCATTGAACGGCATGCAGCTTTGATAAAACTTGACTTGCGGAACAATATTACTTCCCCTGCGATCGTTCGGGCTTATGTGGATATGCTGCGTCGCAACCAAGGAATTCAAAAGTTCAACGGCACAAGCGCAGCGGTATTCTTATCAAGGTACGATGTATAAAGAGGCGTGAACAACATAAAGAATACCTACACATTCAACTCAACTGTGTGCTCACTGGTGGGATGCTTCTCTGCATTAACTGGGAATCCCCAGCGTGATGTGCTATAGCTATTGTACGTTATATTTTTATGTAGCAATTGCCTAGTTGCTCACTACGCATCAAAGATCCGTTTAGGCGTCCAGCAGACCAAAGCCACTGAGAAACTCACATCTCAAACTTGCACAGCCGGTTAACCTGGCAAGTTAGATCTTGAGGCTGTGGCTGAGGGCCTCAAGGCCCAGGCGAATGGCTCTCCGAAGACTGGCGTCGCATCCTGTGCTTGAAGCTCTAAGCCACAAGCCAGCCAAGTCTTCACATGCCTAGAGTCGAGAATTTTGTTGACAACCACACTAGCCATCTCCGCCGCAATGCGAAAGTCCGAGGTCTTCCCATCGCGATGAGCTCGACTTGGCAATTTGACGAATGACTACTTCGTGGCTCGGGTCTCGCGTTCGTAGCTGTAGTGCAAATTACCCATGACTGGTTAAAGCGTTAGGCTTTCACAAGCAAGCACAAGCGACAGAGAAGCCGGCGAGAAGCCTCTTGTCTGCGTGATCAATGGAGCTGTGTGGGTCGGCTTCAGGAATGATGCTAGAAGCCCGGTTGCACGTACTGCAACTATCTGAGCTAGCAGACCTATGAAAGCAAGTAGACAGTCAAGCACCAGCAAATACTACGTAGTACGTAAGTACTTCAGTATTATAGTTCTTGCACGCATAATCTCGTTTTTCCAAAGGATACGATTATCCTTTCTCCCTCCTTTCTAGTCCCGTTGTTTACAAGCGCTTAGCTGCGCCGATAACTGCTTTTTGGGGTCGCGTTCCTCGTACTCAGCAAGGAACAACATGCGCAGTACATCGATAAGCGATCTCCGTTCGCTTTTTTGGGTTTTGGACTCCGAGTTACCGCCGCGAGCGTACGGCGGGGTCTCGAGGCTAGAATCTATCACATCAACTACTGCGGCGCGCATTTCCTGCAGCAATGCCGCAGAGCGGAATGAGGATTGGAAAACTACCCAACCGTTCACACGCAGCCCAATCGTTTCATTGCCATCCTTGTCCTTCCGTCGTAGCTGTGGTAGCGGCTCGAGGGCATGGCTAAAGAGAGATACGGCTAAGGGAAGCACAAGGCTGGAGGCTGGGAGGTACACTTGCGAAGTGTGCAGCTTCACCGCGTACGTCAGAAAATTGCTCGCGCGGAAGTTTGCCACTTTGTAGTTGATCGATCCAGGATGTACTACAACGATGCTATGATCCCGTTCACGCAGGATAGCGCGCTTGGGGCCATTCGTCGACGGTGGTTCAGCGTGCACCAAATTCGGTGCTAGACCAGCATAGAGAATCGCAGATATTGTAGCAAGTTGCTCTACTGTCATTCGCTCATCAATCTCTGGTGCACTCGGAGGCAAAAATCCAAGCTGAGCCACAAGTCCTTGGAACTGCCGCTTGAGCTTGCTCAACTCACGCAACCCTCGATGACTAAGGAAGTTTTGGTGACAAAAGCTTTTCTCGTCGATTCCGTTGGTTTTACCCCGGTGCACAACGTAGCGCCAAGCCTCAAAGGCATTCACATCCGTGAGCAAATCACTAGCACCAATCGCGAAATTCTGGCGAGCCTGCTTCATATCATTCTGGCGACCAAACGGTGCCACAAAGGGTGACTTCGTCTCCAGCACGGCTGCACAGGTACTTGCAGCATCGAACACACCAAACAGTGCCCCAAGAAGAAGTAGTTTACCTACCTTCACGTCAACGGGTAGTCGAGCCAAGTGTGCACCCAGCTCAGTGAGCGATTCGTCCTCACGCTTCAGCGCGCCAATTTCAAAGAGCTCCTCCAGTGCATCGCGAATACTGGCGTCATCGGGCGGGTCTAAACATGCACGAAGAAATTCTTCGCAACCGTTCTTCTGCTTGTTGCCGCCAACACCAAATGTCTTGATCTGTAAACATAGTGATGTCAATGGAGCACGCCGGATTTCTGGCACAGGTTGCTCAAGCATGACAGAACGGAAAACGGACTGCGGAAAGAGGCGGAAGCACGAACCACCACTCGTTCGACCTGCACGACCAGCGCGCTGTTTAGCATTGGCACGTGCCACCCAAATTTCTTCAAGCACGTTAGTTCGACGTTGTGCATCGTGACTCATTTGTTTGACACGCCCCGTATCAATCACAACCTTAACGTCATCAATGGTTAAAGATGTCTCGGCAATGTTGGTTGCAGCGATAACCCGAACAACACCAGCCCGTTGCCGAAATATGCGTTGCTGTTCTTGAGCCGACAGCGACGAATGAAGCGGTAGTAGCTCGAATTCACGACCATAAGGATCATGACGCAGTAACCGACTGCCTGCGAGTATGTCAAGAAGCGTAGTGATTTCTTGAAGACCTGGAAGGAATACGAGTACGGATGCACTCGTCCTCTGATGTTGTCCATTGCTCTCTTTTGAGAACGTGAGAAGATCCGTTTCCGTGGTAATATGCTCTAACAGCGCTTGGATAAGTTCGTAGTTGACGACAGATGGGACGATGCGCTCCAATGCAAGTAGCGTTGATTCGCTGTACGTTTCTGCCAGCGTGCTCTGGGCCTCACTTCCTAGTGCTTTCGGGGCGGACGAACCTGCCGAGGACATCCATGAAACCTGCTGTGTATAGGATGTACCCCCGCGGCCCGAAATGGTGACCTGGGTCGAGTTCCTGTCCAAACCACTTTCATCTACTGGCACGTATGCGGGAGACTCTTCGTCCACAACGAAGTGGGTTTTTTCGAGCACATCCTCGAGGTAAAACTGCTCCACAGGGAAAGTGCGCCCTGGAACTTCAATCATGGGGCAGGCGGTATCACCCCCAAAGTACTGCTGGAAGCTTGCAGCGTTGAGTGTTGCACTCATCAGAATAACTTTCAGCGGCGGTAATGTGCCCCCAAACTTTCGGCGTCTTGCGGCATTGCCCTCATCTAGGAACTGGCGCAGCATGGCCAACAGCACATCACTTTGAAGGTCGCGTTCGTGAACTTCATCCACAATCACGTGGCTTACTTCCTCACCGAGAGTGCGAGGGTCCTGTAACTTGCGCAGTAGGATTCCGGTTGTGCAGAAGAGCAGACGTGTGCGGCGTGTCATTCGTGTTTCGAGGCGGATTTGGAAGCCTGTCAGAGAATCGCCTGTCCCCATACGTGATTCTCCTAGTTCCTCAGACACACGTTCCGCCAGGCTAATAGCAGCTAGTCGTCGAGGTTGTGTGCAGACAATTTGCCCACGAGCTCCCCCCGGTTCTGAAAGCAATAAATCTTCCAGTAAGAACTGTGGTACCTGCGTACTCTTGCCACAACCAGTTTCACCAGATATCAGTACCACATCGTGGTGAGAGAGCATGTCAACAACTTGCTTCTTGAACGATGCAATTGGCAGAGACTCGCGCTGTGGTAGCTTTGCCTTGTATGCGCCAGAGCGCATTTGCTTTAGGAGCTGTTCTCGTAGCTGGCGAGACAGCTCCAATGCCGCGTTCCGAGAACTCTCACTCTCTGCCTGCAGTTCATGAACAGGTGCCGCGATAATATCACCTGTATCTACATTCGTTTGTTTGATACTGGCACCATCATCATCGGGCAAATCGGCATCCCAGTCGTCAACACTCCAGTCCTCTAACGCAGTTGCAGAATCCCCGGGTTCCTTCACGACAACGCGCGTTGGAGGGGCTGGAGTAGGGTCCAACACCTCAATGACAGCTCGTTTCTCAGCTATCTCGGCAGGGAGGGCATTGAAAATCTCGTTCATAAGTTCATCTTGTTCATCCCGATCAGCAGCGGCGGCTGCTGCCTCCGTTTGCCGTCTCTCTTCGATCCAACGCTGCCACATATCCCGGTACACCGGCGGCAATACCCGATAAAGAGGCAAGTCTGATGCTAGCTCAAACAACGCACTGGTAGCTACTGCGTCCTTTGCATCTGAAATCGACTCAAATCCCTGGGCAGCATCACTTGCATCTCGTACGGTGACATCGTGCTTGCTGCGATTTTTATTGCCGAGGACCACCGAGTAAAGGTGTCCTCCGCCGGCAGGCCGAGACAGCTTTTTGTACTGCGGCTTTTGCAAACCATTTTTACGGCAATGCTGCTCCAGATGATCGCGAGGCGACTTGCCCGTCCAAGGAGCAGCTGCTGCTGCCTGGGTCTGAGCAGCTTGAGCTGCTGCAGCCTGAACTTTGAGCATATTGCGACCTTTCTTGTTCTTTCCTCCTTTACCTTTCTTCCCCTTTGAAGCTGCCAGGTCCGCAGCGGCTTGGGCAGCAATGATGGCAGCCGTGTCGACAGCTGCACTCTTCTTTATCTCATCCGCGCTCACAACCGTAGTTTCGGCCTCCTCCAAGAGCCCAAATAAGCCACCCTCATCCTCTCCTTCGTCATCTTCTGTTTGCGCTGCAGGAGTGGCTTCGTCAAGTGTAGCAGCCTTCTCGCCCCCAGACTGCCTATTTTCTTCACACCCCGCCATTCCCAACGCCAACGACAGCAGCTCGTCATCAGCATCATCAAGCGCACGGTTCACCCCATTCGACGGGCATTTCTTCTCGGCCATCGGCACTGCGTCGCTCTTGGCAGCGGGGCTCTCTTCTCCGGCGCCCTGCTTCTTGGGCTCCTGCTTCTTGACCTCCTGCTTCTTGGGCTTCCTCTGCTGCTGCATGGGGTCTCTCCACCCGCGTGCCAGCAGTTGGCGGCGTGTCTCCTGCAGCTGCTCGTTGAGCTCGCGCGTCTTGAGCTTGTCCCCGCTCTTGCTCTTCTTCTTGCTCTTCCTCTCCTTGAGGCGGTTGAGCGCCGCCACCAGCTCACTGTAGCGCTGCTCGAGCCCCTGCAGCTCGCGGGCCTCGGGCGTGACCTCCGCCTCCCTGCGCGCCAGCTGCTCCTCCCGCGCCGCCATGTTCAGCACGTACTGCTGCGTCCAGGACAGCGCCACGCTCTGCTTGGCGAGCTCTCCACCTGCCTCCTCCTGCTGCTGCTGCTGCTCCGCCTCCTCCTGCTCCGCTTCTTCTCCCCAACTGCCGGCCGCCCTCTCCGGCGCGCGCGCGTTCACCTCGGCCAGCAGCGCGCCGCCGTCCGCGTCCGCGGCCTTGGCGCTGGGGACCTCCGCGGGCTGCGCGCGCAGCGAGGGCGGCAGCTCGTCGCTCGAGCGCTGCAGCGCCAGGAAGCACAGCGCGTCCTCCAGCGAGTTGGCGTAGCTCAGCGCGTCGCGGCTCAGCTCCAGCGACGCGCCGTAGTCCTCGCGCAGCGCCGCCAGCGCGCGCGCCAGCTTCTTCCTCGTGCGCTGCTGCAGCTGCACGTCCGCCGGCTGCGCGCGCGGCGCCGCCACGCCGGGGCGGAAGCGCGCGCGCTGCGCCGCCACCCGCGCGGACAGCGCGCCCTCGTGCACGAGCCGCTCCAGGTCGCGCCGGAACTCGAAGCCGCGCTCCGCCTGCATGTTGCCGTCTGCGCGAGTCGTTGCCCCGGCGGCGCTCGCTCACTTTCCGCACCCAGAAACTTACACGGAAGCGATACCGGTACTGTACTATTATAACATAAAACTACTACATGTGGCCGGGCGCCGCCGCTTCGCGGCGGTGGGTGTAGGTTGGGTCCCAACCCGTTCCGCTCGCTGTGCCAGCTCGCTTCACTACTGGGCTGGCCCGCCTCCGCTTCGCTACGGCGGGCGAAGTTTGCTGTT
>BSXT01005997.1:0-12758 GCA_030267785.1 Phytophthora fragariaefolia
ATCCTGAGATAATCATCTGATAAAAGCACCTTTCTCTAAAACACACATGGTAATGTTCAGTTTTTTTGTACAGCAACTTGTTTTTTATCCAATCAAAGCGAGTGCAAATCTGCCGGGTTTTAGTGTCGGAAGGCAATTTTATATAGGGAATGCCAATAAGTTACGCCGGGTTTGTATGTCGTTGTCTGTAGTACTTGTTTGTATTAATCTCAAAATATTGTAATATTGTATGATAGTTAATTGAGTACATGTAAAACAGCAAATTCAATATGGTGGCAAGCATGAACTCCTCCAAATGGGACCACGGAATCCTCGCAACCATATGCCGCTATGCTTGCGAGTTTGTAATGGTCGTCGTGACCCGGTAAACTCGGTGTACAGTCGGCTCGGCACAAACTTGCCACTCGACAATTGGCTTTGATTAGCTCAGCTTAGTCTGCAGCTTGTAGGATTTTCAGCATGAAGTTCTCGATTGCTGCTGCTGTTGCTGCCTTCACAGCATCGACTGTCTCGGGCGACAAAATGTGTGGCGACTGGGACACAGCCATCGTCGGAGATTTCACGCTGTACAACAATCTCTGGGGCAAGGACAACGACCCGGGCACCGGGCACCAATGTACCACCCTCCTCAACAGCAGCGCCGACAACAGTACTTTAGGTTGGAGCACCGAGTACAAGTGGGGTGGCATCACTTGGAATGTCAAGGGCTATCCCAACGTCGGCCTTCACTTCAAGCCGGTGGAGTTGGCAAATGTCGAGTCGATTCCTACGACAATTAACTACACGTACGAGTACAGCCCAAGCACCACGGCTAATGTGGCGTACGACCTGTTCACCAGCTCGACGCCGGATGGAGACTTCGAGTTCGAGATTATGGTGTGGCTGGCAGCCATCGGAACGGCTTGGCCTCTGGCAAGTGAAGGCAAGAATATCAAGAACATCACTGTCAGTGGTGTTGATTTCATGCTGAATCACGGCGTCAACGGCAACATGACGGTCTTCTCGTACGTCGCGACTGAACTGACAGATAATTTCTCGGGCGACCTCACGGAGTTTATTGAGGCACTGCCGCAGAATGTTGCGCCCGATGGCAAGCAGTACCTCACGAAGGTGCAGTGTGGAACGGAATCGTATCACGCCGATAACGCCTCGATGACGGTGACGTCGTACACGGTGGCGGTGAACACATTGGTAACGGGGGACGTTGGTTTCTCTCAGAACTAACCAAACAGGCACCGTGGTAGTTTACAACGTTGCCCAACTTGTCATATCACTACGAATATAGCTTATGCGAAGTAGTACACGGTAGCGATGAGCGTGCATCGAGCTATTCGAACTGGAGGGTAAAACACTTTCTGCACTAGAGCTACAAGAAATTTCAGTCTGACAACACAAGTACATCACACCATAATGTCGAACATGATAAATTCCTGCAAACATTCGCTGCAGCATCATTTTCAAAACTGCAAAGGAACTCATTTCCAGCACAGAAAGAAAAAACAGAATACCGACGGTGTTGAAGAGCCAGCTTCGGTGCCATCGCAAGGTTTTGGTAGCACAATATGCTCGGCTATAATTGTCACATACTCTCAGCGAAAAAGCAGTTGTAAACCTTAGGTGGTTCTCCGAGTGCACTGAGTCTATGGCGTCAAGAATGTCGTTCAGATTGGAACGATAAATGCTGGGATTACTTTTTTTCAAAGTGTGTTTCCAGCAATGAATTCTTCGTGAGACCAACCATGGCCGATGCAACGGAAGATACGGCGTGACACTCGCCTGCGCTGATTGTACACATGGCAAACAGCTATGTTGTATACAAAGTATCAAGCGTCTCAATGCATCTAATTGAACGTCGGGGAGGGGAATATCAGAATGTCTTTTTGAGCCTCAACCAACAACAACACTCGTAATCTATTGCAACAGCAGCGAATCGCTACTCACGAAAGTACTAACGCAGCTAGGGTTGCCTCGTACTGCCATCGGCAACCCAAGAAGAGTGCGCCGATGTGCACGTCAACCTCATCCAATATCCTCATCCAATATGAAATGAGCGAGCGAATAAAAATCATGATGGAACTAACAAGTTTCAACATTTACGGCGGTATCATCGGTCCCCGAAACGAAAGTTTCCAGCAATTGTTCACGTGTGGCAGCAACTAGCGTCGAGGCCTGGTTTCAAAGTTACTCGTTTCTTGCTCGGTGCGATCCTTTCTGGGATCGCAATCTCTCATCCATAAAGTTGCAGATTTTATGCAAAGAGTTCATCAAGCAAGGGTGCGCGACGAGCAGGGTTAAAGCTACTGTTACACTGTGAATATCTAACACTACATATAGTCGAGTATGTGGAGTGCTCTGTAAGTCTGTGATCCAGAATCAACCTAACATTGTGTATTCCATGGATTCACTAGCTGGACGAAGAACGCACTAGGGGATATGTTTCTGTTTTCAAGCATTGAAAACTTGAGAAAGCAAGCAGTAGACGTGTGCATTCATCTGGCGTGCGGTGATGTTTTGGATATTTCATCGCCTTTTAATTGATCAACTAAGATAGTTTCGCAGACACTAGCAGCTGACCAGCTAATCTCCAAACTTGTTGGTCCCTTTCAAACCCAACAAACTTTGCTGGTTTTTCGCTATTTCGCGCAAACGAAAACTCGACTTTCGCTTTGATGCCAAGTTCCACAACAGTTTACGCGTGGAGCAATCACCACGCTGTTGATCAAATTGAGTCTCCAGTAAGCGTATCAGGGAGATGGTTTCCAGAGTGGAGCACAAATGGTCTGAGTTTCGTGTGGGATGATAAAACAACTGGAAAGTTTGGGTCACGATACTGAAACCTTTGAATTTAGTAGTAGTTCCTGTTGCAACGAATAGTATTTTCGTGGTGCGAAATGGTAATCCTAGGGATGAACTAGTCCTTGAGCTATGAGAGACAATAAACACAATTAGTCTCAAGCGTATCCAGAACACCAGATTGCAGTCAACCCATCGGATGGCTTCCGAGTGGAAGTAACTCAAGAAGTAAAGTTGTGACTAGTGCAAGCAATGGAGTTGCTAAGCATACAAAAATCATTCGAGCCCCGGAGATAGTAGCGCAATAGTGGTTCAGGGTTTCAAGACGCTCAATTGGGCACATTCCCTGACAGCCAACTAGGATGGCTCTCCATTTTTTACCAGCGTCTTTGAAGGAGACAGCTTGATCTCACACTGCGCACAATTGGGTAGACTTGGCAGTTTTCTTAGCGTTAGGAGCACGAACTCGCAAAGTTGTATATTGCTGCTGAACATAGAGTGATGATATCAGAACGAAACTTGCGTTTCTCAGCATGCAGAAATGCTCAGAATGCAGATATTTTGCGTTCTTGCTCGCTCAAATAACTAGCAAAACTTAAATATAGCAGCGAAGTTCTCTCACTTTAATTTTGGTAATCTAGCTCAGTCTTAATCGTATGCACCTGCGAATATTTCAAGCGCGGCTGGTGACCCGAGATAGCGCAGACAATTTGCGTATCTTCAAAGACATTCTCGAGGGTGAGATCAGGACAACGTAAGTGAACACATTCAAAATCTGGACGAAGGTCAACTTAAAAAGCTAACTCGAGAAGTGGTGAGAATACGGTATTACTTCTAAGTACATGTAGTACGTAGTCGATGGAATATACTGTAGTATATAGCGATGACAAGCACATCCAACAAGCTCCACACCTGATTCCAGGACTAAGAATCCTGGTCAGCCTTAAGAAATTGTAATATTATACAGCAGGTACTAACGCTGCTCAAGAGCATTCGAATGATAAAGAAATTGCTAGTTGGTTGATTTTCATATCTTTCCTAAAAATTGGTTTGCTCGTCAAAATTTTGAATTCTCTCTTCATCTCGCGTCACGAATAAATATCTGGGGTTCTGGGAGTACCGCTTTCACTGATCAGTGTCGTGGTGGGATGTCTTGGGGTAAGGGGGTTGCGGCTCCCGGTAATCGGTAGCTAATAGTCAGGTACCGTATGGCGTACTAGTAGTTCGCTTAGATGTGCGCCGTGTAGACGAACTGCTTCGTGGTCGAGAGCGGTTGCGCTACCGGCTGGCTCGGCGAGATCACGACCTCGTGCAGTTCCACATTCTTGGGTCGTCGGCTTCCGCTGGAGCTCCGTACTTTAATGACCACGAGCAGCACCACAGCGGCTGCCGCTGCGGCTGCGATGCCCACGACAACGCCAAGCGGGATGTTGGCGACGCTGGTGCCAGCGTCTGCGAGGTTCCTCGCTTCCTCCGTCTTTGCGGCGACCAAGGAGAACAGCGTCGCGACGGTGAGGCAGAAAAGCGAGAGCGAGGGCTTGGACATGCTTGAAGTGCGGTGGAGGCTCGGCTTGCAAAGCGAAGAAATTCAGAATGAAGAGGCCCATGCCCGGCGCGGGCACTTCTGCCGCGGCGCTTACATCAACGCCCGCCCTCGTGTCCAGGAACGTTCTGCCCGCGCTTCCCCCATCGTGTATCAGATCGGGTGTAGCTGCTCGCTGCACTTGGTCTCAGTATGGCGCCCATAATTTGCGGATTACTGACTTAGGTTAGGATCGGTTTTCGCCCCGCTTTTGCCGGGCAGAAGCACGCCATGGACACCACGGCCCGCGTGGAGGTTGCGAGCTCGCCGCCAGGCTCGAAGCGGAGGCTTTCTTGCGTCCAGGCCCTGGCGGATCGCGGCAACTTCAACACATATGTGCAAACACGCCATCGAGCAAGATGCGGCGCTGACTCGCGTAACGGGCGCGCTGACTGCTACATGTATCTGCCGGCTGGCGGTTGCCGCTTGGAAAACCGGCGGAGGTGTGTTCATGTGATGCTTGCACTGCCGGGAAGAAGTCTGCCCGGCCAAGCCAGAAACACGCAGGGCTCGACGCTCGGGCCGACGCCGCCCCGGCGCTAGACGGTGGAAGACAACAAAGGCAGGACGCGGCATTGCCGCCGCAGCTGCAGCCCAGCTGAGAGCCGCTTGCAATGCGGCGCTGCCGAAGGGGGCGAGTGTCAAGTGGTTGCGGCTGGGCGGATCCATGCACCTTCCATGCGAGGCAGCGGACCACCAACTCGTGAGTCACGGGCCGGCGCGTGAGGAGACCTTCCGACGCTCGCGCTGTCACTGCGCGCGGAAAAGATGGTGGCGGCTCGGACTGTGCTGGGCGGGGCGAGTCGAGCTCGAGATCGAGTCGCTCTGCTCCTGCAGCACCTTCGACTATCGACGAGAAAGCCAGAACTGAAGGTGGAGCCGAACCAGCGCGTCTTTGGGGTGGGCCCAAAGACAAGATACTCTTGTTTAGGTGGTCGAGCGCCAAATCGCCGCGTGCGTCTTGCTCGTCTACGACGCGGGGATTTTTGGGCAGGGCCCTGGCCGGTAGGGGTGCAGCTGGCCTGCTGCGAAAGAAGGTGGTGGGGTCCTGCCGCAGGACTCCTGCGTGGGAAGCCAAACTTCTTTGCCGACAAGGCCCGGCGGGTGTGGTCACATTACGGTGGGGGTTTACACCCATCTGGGGTGGTCGTGCGATGGGCTATCTACCTAGCCGCGTCGTGGGGGCGAGAGAATCTCGAGACGACATAGCGAGCCAGCCCACACGTGGATGAGTGTACAGAGCGAGACGTCTGCCCATTTGGTGTTAAACCAGAGCGTGTTGCAACGCTTTCAAAGGATGTAGGTGGCCGCAGCTACCATCCTTCATCTGTAGCGATTCTGTAGGCTCTATCTGGGTGAGCAAGCGCTGAAGCCACTCGGAGGTGGGGAAGTGCGCGAGCAGCTGAGGCTGTAGCTCGGCTATCCACGACGAGGTCGGTGCTAGTAGGCTTTGCTCGGCTTGAACCAACATGGTTCAACCAGGAGGCCCAGCGTCGCGATCTTCGCAGAGCGAGTTGAAGTGCATGGCCAATCAAACATGCTGTCTTTTCATGTGCACAATCTGTCTAGATATTCGTGAGCAGTGGTGACGAGCGACAGTTTAGTCTGCTGCAGTTGCAGTATCGTGCCATTTCCCAGGGTGCGTTCACTGCTGCGGGTGATGATCATCAGCGCTGTAGAAAGATACGTTGAAGTGAAGCCAGCGCCGACCCCAGAGGCGTTAGTTCTTTCTGCAACGCCTCAGTGACGCATGCAGATTTGGGCTTGCAATGCAACGGGTCCGGCCACAGATACCTCGGCGGATCTTCGTTGTGTTCCTGTGTCTGTCGAAGTACTTACTGTGCATGCACCTGGCTTTTAGCGCAAACACTCTGTTACGGTATTTGTATTATATATTCTGCCACGACAGCAAACCCAGCACTCAAGCGGCATCTTGCGGTATTGCAGAACATGGCGCGTGCGTGGTGACTTGCATTCATCACGCACACCCGCCGATGCAGGTCCTAAACAAATGAAAGAAATTTTGCTCTAAGCTAGCACATATTACTATAGTACAGTTGTACAGTGGACTATGTATTACTGCCAGCAGTAGTAGCTTTGTGATGCATTGTTGGTGGCCGTATTGGAATCGTGACGAAGGCATATTGTTTCTGGAACACGATGCATGCAATACTTCATTAAGTTAAGCTTGGGTCCGACCGCATCGTGTGAGCCACACGACAATGTGGGTCAACACACTTGCGCAAGTTGTTTGTGTACGCCACACGCAAGCTGAAGTGAAAACTGAGTTAGCCAATCAACGCTTGGAGCTCTCATTCGCTTGACACCCAAACTCGCTGTCGCACCTACAATAGAGCGCACTTCTCGGTGGTGTCGCGCATACATGATCAGCCAACCAGCCTTTGGGGCGTCTGTGTGCATGATGTCTCTCTCCGTTCCAAGTATCCAGTTAGGCGTTTCCTGTCTGTGTGGCAGCGTGTTTGGCGATGCTGTGAGCAGCTCTACACGCTGCTGATGGATGTAGTTTAGTCTGCGCCACGCAAGAAGACGACAATGTCAATACTGTATAGCGCGATGGACAATGAAGCAGCCCGGTGCAGGGAGTCGCGATTCACGACTGAAAAGCGACGTCAGTCGGTTGATATTGTCGACCAGCGGACCGATATAGCACATGGTGCATATCATGTGCATCGATGGGCACGGTGCCGCGGGAGTCAGTCCGGTAGTACTGTGGACGTCAGTCGCGCGTGTACCGCTTCAAGTCATGACTCTCACCCGGCGTCTTTGCCGGGTGAGAGGCGTCTTTGCGCGAGACCACTTCGCATCCACGGGCAGCGTTCTCAGCACTGTTTGTCATCTCCTTTATCAGTGGACGATGCTTCCTGGAGAGAGCGGCATACTTCTGTAGTAGCATGGCACGTTTGGCGGACAAAGGAGACCATGATAGCGGTGGTCTCTTTGTCCGTCGAACGTAGATGGGTGACGACAGTGGGACACTTTGTCGACGCACGAAGCTCGCCACTGGATTCCTTCGTACAGTACACGCCCCCAGTTGCGACAACAGTCTATAGCGAACCACGCAACACCAGCGAGTATTCTTGCCTCGCTTCTAGCAAGGTGCATCGAGAACTGGTTGCGCTGCCTGCAAAATCCAGGTCTGAGTCGCTCTGGTTACCGAGGGGCTAGCCATTGCCTGCCATCGCGCACCCATTTCACTTTCGCGAACAGCAATGGGGTCCGCGCAGAGCCGGGCATTTGGGTGCAGCTAACTTCAACGTGGCATGCAACGGCCCGTGGTGACTGCTTCTCCGGGGTAAGCCCATGAGCTCCGGTATATTGCTGCTGCTTGTAGCCTACAAGCTCCTACAAGTTGTAGGTGCTGCCAGCTAGCTCGTGAGGCTTCTGCCGTCGACTGGAAGTGGCAACGAAGGGCGTCCGCTTAATGAATGCAAAACTCAATACCAGGCAGTACATGTATGTTGCACCGATACACTGACCAGAAACCCCGCCAATTTTCGTGCACTGTAGAGCGCATCCCTACGTGCGTTTTTTTTCGTGGTGACTTTGTCATGGGGTCGCACACGGTAAATGTCAATGCGAAATGCCGGTTTTTCGGGTCGCATCCAGATCACCGCTATGCGTCCGCGCATAGCAGGCGCTCGTTAGGACTCCTTCTAGAGCTTCACCTCTAGCGCGGGAGTCCATTCTGCATTTTGCGCAGCGAGAGCGACATCTACTCACTCGACAACTCGAGTCCCGGACATTACACCACTTCATCCTTTCCCGGCGATAATGAAGATCTCGGTCATTGCAGCGTTCAGCGTGTCAGTGCTGCTAGCTGCAGCCGCTGCGGAGCTCGAAAGTGTCACGCCCTGCCCCACTACGTCCGCCACGCCCGTGTACGACGACGATCTAGGATGCTGGGCCATCAGCGTCGAGCACGATGCTACTTACTGTATCGACGGTCCCATCTGCAGCGGCTCCGGGGCCTCACCCGCTGGAACGCTGTGCCCCGTCAAGGGCGATGTGGCCATCGCCGACTGTCACTCCTACCTGAAGAGCTATGCCGGTAATGACAGTTGTGTGCTCCCCGTGGACGCAACCTGCCAGGTCATCAAGACCGGGGCGTGGGGCTGTGTGCTCTCGGGCTCAGCCACGCCGGCACCAACAACCAGCACTGGTAGCAGCGAGGAGGAAGTAACCCCAGCTCCAACCAAAACGTGCAACGGAGAATGCGAAGAAACCCCGACTCCGTGCCCTACCAAGACCACGACTACTGAGCCGACAGTCACGACGACTCCGTGCCCGACCAGTACCAAGGCTTCGGCACCGATTGCTACAACGACACCGCGCCCGACAACTACTAAGGCCCCAACGCCAACTGCAACCACGATCCCGTGTCCTGGCTGCACCGCAGAGCCTACCACGAAGCCGACCACGAAGCCGTGCCCGACTTGCACCGAGGCCCCCACCCCAACACCGACATCTCACCCTACGCCAACACCAACCGCATGCACTGGAAATTGCACTCACAGCGGTAGCGGGTCCTTCTACGGCAATGGTAGCTACGTCGGTAATAACACGATCAAGGCCGAGACTACTGAGGCGACATCGTCTTCTAGCGGTGTCTCGGCAGGTGTGATCGGTGCTATTGCAGCAGTTGCAGCCGTGGTGGCTGTCGTTGCTGGCGCCGCCATCTACAAACAGTACACCAAGAAGCTTGACGCGGAGGAGGCGGCTCAGGAGCACTACCACGTCGACGTGGTGACCCCGTAAAGCGCGAGCGAGACGATCTGCTTCCTCTCCGCGAGGAAGACGGCCATGACATTTGCTGCCGAGTGGGCGGGGCGTACGACCAAGACTGTCCGCTGCATTCGAGTGCGTGCATAAGTAGTTTGTTCTCCTTTCCCCCTAGCTATTTCCCTTTCTATCAAACAATCACATTTGTGGACGGTTTCTCCATACAATCCCCAAGTCAAAATGTTTGGCGGTTTCGCAATATTTTGACAAGCATCGATTCCCCGATCCCGTAGACGTTTCGCGAAATTGTGCATCCACTTCAAGCACGCCCCTGCAAAAAGGCAAGTTAAAGTTGTATCTGGCGGCGAGTCAATGGTCTGCTCCGTGCGTTGGCTCGGCACGCCTCCTCCATGGTGATCTGGATTCCGCAGAACGCCTCGCAGCGCGCCTCTGCAGGCGCGACCTCATTCTGCAATTCGCGCCCAAGGCCGCAGACCGACCGACTCCCGACGCACTCGACAGCTCGAGTCCCCAGCGAAGATGAAGATCTCGACGCTCTCCGCGCTCTGCGCACCGCTGATCGCTGCGGCGGCGGCCCACGAGCCCGTGACGCCGGCGCCCACCACCGCCGAGCCCGTGTACGATGAGCAGCGCGGCTGCTGGCCCGTGAGCGTCGAGCACGACGCCACCTACTGCATCGACGGGCCCATCTGCAGCGGCTCGGGCGCGGCCCCGACCGGCTCGCTGTGCCCCGTCAAGGGCGACGCCGCCATTGACGACTGCCACTCGTACCTGCAGAGCTACACCGGCGGCTACAGCTGCGTGCTGCCCGTGGACGCCACCTGCCAAGTCATCAAGACCGGCGCCTGGGGCTGCGTCCTCCCCGGCGGCAGCTACCCCACGCCGGCCCCGACCGAGTACGAGAGCGCGACGCCCGCGCCGACCAAGTACGAGCACCCCACACCTGCGCCGACCAAGCATGGCAGCCCCACGCCGGCGCCGACCAAGTACGGCAGCCCCACACCGGCCCCCACCAAGCACGGCAACGGTGGAGGCGATGGAGACAACGGTGGCAATGGAGGCCATGGCGGCAACGGCGGCAACGGTGGCAATGGAGGCAACGGTGGAAATAGCGGCAATGGCAGCGGTTCATATGGCTCTGGCAGTGCCGTCAATACGACGATCTCCGTTGCGGTACCGGGGACGGAGGCTGCGTCGTCCGGTGGAGTGTCTGCAGGCGTGATCGGCGCTGTGGCTGCAGCGGCGGCGGCGGTGGCGGCGATTGCTGGTGTTGCCATCTACCGACAGCACGTCAAGAAGGTGGGGGAGCAGAAGGAGAGCGTGATGGTAGAGGTGGTGACGCCGTAGCGACAATGGCGACGCAAGTTCGTTGGCAGCAGTCGACAACCGCACAGCTTCTCTTTTTATTCTCCTTTTAAGTTTTGGGCTAGCGTTTATACGTGATAAATGCAACTGAGTTCCCCCGATGGTCTTTCGTTTAACACGCTTTTACACCAAGTGCAACCAGCGCTACAAGCTTACTCGAAAGCTCCTTCTCCTCATCGGACGCTATGTCTGTTTCTCGCTCTGATAATTTGTTCCCGTGAGAGCTAAGAACAAAACTGCTGAACAAGCGAATTCATCCTGTAATCATTACCGTCCGCAGAGAGTAATCAAAAAGAAAAAAGAAATCGTTTCCAGAGCAGAAGAACGTCGGAGCTTGCATCACACATGCAAAGGCTGTTGTCAACGGTTCTCCTTCGTCGAGCTTGGTCTTATTCGTATAATCCGAGCCATTCACAAGGTGAAGTCGGATGCCCTTCGTCTGTCTGAGTCTCAGACTCTGAGACCGAATCCATGCCGGGCATCCAGGACATGCTCGAGAGCGGCCCGCCATCGTTGCCTGCGAGTCCCGACATGGATACCGGATCACTGCTGACAACAGCTTCTTCGAGCACGACGGTGTCCGCGTCGCGCTCGACTGAAGAAAGTTTTTGTCCAGCTCCAACAGCCCAAGCGAGGGCGAAACCCCTACTACACTAGCGTCGGACGGGCCCACCGCCGCGCTGATAGCGGTCACCTCCACTCCCGCGTCTGCCATCTAACCAAATGTGCCTCCAGCCGCGACGGATCTCACGAACCCCGCACCAGGTGCGGCACCTACTTCAACCACAACGGCGCTGGGCTTCGATTATTCATCGACGATGAACAGCTCGACTGCTGGCAGCCTGTCAGTGGCAGGTCAGCGTCGGGCATGATACCACAGGCAAATGTATCAAAGAGCCCATCTGCAGTGGCTCCTGCGCCTCACCCGTCCGCACGATGTGCCCCGTGAGGGAACGATGCGGCTGCCACCCAAACCTCGTCAGAGCAATACCCATGCACGCATCGTATTAATACCAGCCCATCAGCACTGGAGCATTGGAGCGGAGGCGAGCTGGTACCTATCGTGACGGCGATGTCGGTGGTCACGGCAGCGGAGGTAGCGGATATGCTAGTGCTACTGTCATTGTGGATGAAGTGATGTCGGTGGAGGAGTCGCAGACGCAGACAACTCCGTCCGGCGGCGTGTTTGTAGGCGCGTTTGGTGCGGTTGCGGAGGTCACAGTGGTAATGGCGGCAATTGCCGGTGTGGCCATCTGCCGTCAGCGTGACCCGAAGTCGCTGGAAGAGGGAGGTGACGACGAGAGCTATCGTGTAATGATAGGAACGACGTAAGACGCACGGCGATGCGTTCGATGATAGCAGTCGCCGGAGTCTACAGGTTGTCGCTGTCTGTCATGCCGTAGGTTCTTGTGGGCTTGTAGGTTCTTGTGGGCTTGTTTTCAGCTTGCATGTATTAATCGACTTTGCGTTGCATGTTCTCGAGGTGTGGAGTTACATGTACATGTACCAGGTATATATATGTACATGTACATGTATTCTGTCGTTTTTCTTATGTTCTCAAGGTTGTTGACGCCCATTTCACTTCCTCTTTGATTGCAGTTTTGCCGTAACATGTAGGTTTGTCGCAAGACGTAATCACCCAAGCTGAAGATACCAAGATTGCGACGCAGTCATTCTTCAGCTTTCATGACACTTCAGCTGCACCAAGCAGTTCTAGGGGCAAATGCTGTACTACACGAGCATGAAGTGGTTGCCTTCGAAGCGCAGCGAGATATCTCTTGTGCAAAGTCCACAGCGTCCCGAGGTATCTGCACGGTGCTGGTTACTGGTGACTGGCCATTCCTTAAGTTTAATAGTTTGTGACATAACATGTTCTATGTAGGGGTTTCAAAGGCGTCCAGTTGCCACCACTATTACGATACGCGTATCATACGGAGGCGGTGTTCGCGCACCAACTTGGTGACTACACCATTTCCCAGCCAAGTTAGCACATTTACCAAAACAATTGAACAGAAGCGATTTTGTGCAAAAACTTCAACAAAGGTTTTTTGATAGAAAAAATATATTTTTCACAAAGTGAATTTTCGCGCAATCGTGTTTCCAATCAAGTGGACATAGCCAACCGTATTGGCGCCAAAACTGCTACCGCCAACACCAACCATTGTATCGGCGTGGCTCAGCCCCTAGTACCTCCTCACTTCCGAATCTGTCGTCTTCCACACAACCATGCCCTCCTCCATCAAGCCGACCAACAAGC
>BSXT01005998.1:0-12716 GCA_030267785.1 Phytophthora fragariaefolia
ACCGAGACCAAATGCGAAGGAATACAAACCTCGCAGCACGGCGGGACTTGGCACGCAATCCACGTGTGATGACTGCTGAACCGATTGAAGCAGAGTTTGCGCGATGTGTTGATAGTGAACGATAGAAGATTGTATTCGGCGATCTTGGGAGAGGGATTGAATGCAATCCCGCGCTGTGATTGAGTGCGCTGACCGGGCAATGAGTTGTCGCTGCTGTCGGAGCTGGATCTGTCATCGATGCTGACGCGGCGACGCTTGGTTAAAGGCATGTGTAAGTGTTGGACCTCACGAATGTCCTCGTCCACCGATGGGCTTGAACACTGATCGTCGCAGGGTCTGTCAGCGTTCTAGTGGTGGTGGGCTGATTAGGGATTTCGGCGGTGTGTTGGGCGGGATGACTCGGAAGCCGCAGGCGCTCCAGCAGTGATTCGACTTGTCACTTCTCTGATAACTGATGTATTGTCTATATAAAGGTCGTTTGGGCGGTTAGTGCGCTGGCGGTTAAGAACTCAACGACGTGTTGACGACGGACGCGGACTAACTGGAGAGTGTTCGGGCGTATGAGGGGAAGGCTTTCGTCCGGTTCATAGGGAACGGATAGGCTTGCGATTACGGATGCTGGAATCCACGTCTTGCCCTTTTGGCAGGCTGCAACGAGAGTGTCTTGTTGCTGATGTGGCTCCATCGGGATTAGCGCAATGACGTTTGCATCTTGTCCGGCTTGTAAGACGTAGTTTAGAAGGTCCAACTTAAAAACGGAGTGTAGATCGGTCAGGTCAAACCTTATTGGGCCATCGGGGCGTATGACATGCAATATATCGGTGATTTCCGAGGCGGTATAGCCAGACACAACCCCATATCACCAAGTACCGATCCCTGACGGAGAATTTTGCACGAACGCGACTGGGTGATCAATATATGAACCTGGCCAGACTTGCGCTCGGAGTCGGACACTAGTCGAAGCCGGATGATGCCTGCGAGAAGTTCGAGTGTAGGAATAGCGTCTTCATCGTCGGGGACGATAACCTTTAGAGTCGACATGCCGTCCTTGACGTCTAATACTTCGACGTACTCGAAGTCGGTCAGCTGACTAGCATGGGCTGGGCCAATGAAAGCGAGTGTGCAGGCTTCAACGGTTCTTGACATCTTCTTCTCAGGACGACTTGTTTGTTCGAATCGAGGAAATTTGAAACTGAGCTTCTGCTCTGGCTACGCTAGACCTAGCTACATTGTCGCAAGCTGAGATCGAGCAGCACGTCTTCGGTTCCTTAGGCTTCCGGAAATAGGAGTATCCTTCCTGGATATTTCCACTCCTAGAGTGCAGGCTTTTCCATCAGTTGAAAAAAGTTTGGTTCGGTTGAAGTTGCTGTACAATATTCCAAGAACGTTTTTTGCCATAAGATTTCCGAACTGAGTTCGCTGCATACGGGTACAAATAACAAACGTGCACACCATAAGTTCGTACAGTGTCACAATCGAGCTGAAATTGATCGCGTAAACGAGGAATGTGGTAGGTTGATTTTAGTACTAATAGTAGAGATATTTAGTCTTAGTACCAAGCATGCACAGGTGAATTAGTAGAGATATACTAAACTTCAAAACGTGATGTGGCCGTAGTTAGTCTTAGTACTAACGGTGCGAAACCCTCACCACTATCGAACCCTGACTCAGGGCAAATGGTTGGCCTGTTAATACCTGACCGGAGTGATATTTTGCTGATCACCTGGTCTTTAGTGTCATCTTCTAATTTTGACCCCCCCCCCTAATGATACTTATTGGAAATGCTTCCCAGCTGATACTGTATCCATCTCGTAATTCGTACCTAGATGAACTTCCCCCGAATGTAGCCATTCTGCGAACCAGTCAGAGCGCGTCAAGAATGGACGTAGCCAACATGGAGGTGTTGACCCGGCCCGCAGGCGCGCCACGCGGTCCTCCGCGCGTGCTCTCGGACGCGTCCATGACCATGAGCTTCGCGTTGCCCGCCTCATTTCTGCAGGCGCGCGCGGCGCGTGCTGCCAAGACCGCATCGATTGAGGCAGACAAAAACGTCAAAAATGATGTCAAAAATGCAGTCGAGGACTCGTGGGAGGAGCGTGACTGGGAGCACGAGGCTCCAACGAGCGTCGAAAACTTAACAGTGCAGGATAAAGCTGACGAATGGGAGGAGGACGCGGCACCCGAGCTACCCGACGACTTCCCGCGGCTTATCGTCAATCTGACGCGCGTGCAGCGCCACCACTTCCCAGCGGAGTCCGGTGATGACGATATTGACATGATGGAGGTCTTCCACCGCGTGAAAGCTACGCTACACGAGCACTTCTCCCAGCTGGCAGAAGTGCTCTTCGAACAGAGTGCGAGCTGCTCCATCAAGAGGACGTAAAAACACTTCACTTACTTTTGTTTTTGACATTTTTGACAGAGTCCTGCTTCCATTGCTCGTACGGCTCCTCGCGCGCTATGATGGACGGGCTGCACAAAGCGTACCCGGAGGACTTTTTCGCCATGGTGGACTACCCTACAGTGATCGATGACGTGCCACTGCACGAATACCTGCACACTCTCTCGTACCCGTCCAAGTGGAAGAGTGTGGAGTACCTAAAGGACTGCCTGCGGCGATGCTCGCGCGATATTCGCTGGAAGAAGGATGTGATTAATGAGCTGGAGCAGCTCGCAGAGCAGGAGTTTATGAGATATGAAGAGCAGCAAAAGCGGCTCGGTGACGAGATCGACGAGGTGAGAAGGTTTTGTCGTCTTATCCCTAGTTTCGCTCGTCGTGCTAACGAAGCAAATTTGTTGATGCTTCTTTTGTGAAGTTGACGCGCCTGCGTGACTCCTTCCGTGAAAAACTGGAGAAAATGAAACAGCAGGAGGGCAAGCCTAAGGGCGAATACTTATTGTTGCGCAAATTGGAGGACATCGAAAACAGGTTAATGCTGCTACTCGACGACTACCTGAAAGAGCCCGACCTAGAAGAAGTAGAGTGCTATAGTGCGTTTGGCAACCCCGGTGGAGGGGGTGGCGTAACAACTGGGATGAATGTGTTGGATATGGTGATCGCGATGGTGTTTGGCCGCCTGCCTCGAGATTTCAGCCAGCAGACGACCACAGAGGTGCACTTCCAGATGTTGTTTGACCACCATATTCATATCTTGCGCCTATGGAAGAAAGATTTTGGGCGACTGCCTCCTAAATCGCGAGTTGCTCCGCCAAAGGCTGATGGTTCAGATGCTGCAAGTGCTGCAAGTGCTCATGAATTGTCTGATGAAGAGAGAGGTGGATCTGATGCTTTCGAAGATGAGTTACTTGAGCAAGCGGAGGAATTTTCATCGTATTGCCGTGTGGACGATAGTGATGCGTTTGGCTCAGATGAACCAACGGCATCGGTGAGGTTAGAGGACGATTGGGAAAGTCTAGAAGTTGAAGAGAAGAGCCGAAGTTACGACAGTTCAGACGATAGATATGATACGCGTGACAACGATTCCGATGGTTATGGGGCTGACTTTGACAGTGACGAAAGTGAGGATGAGGATGAGTTAGCAGAAGTTGCTGCAACGCATCAGAAGCTTGAAGTTTCAAAGCCACCAAAGGAAGCTACGAAGCTCTCTGCTCCTGCTCGACCGCGCCGAAGACGCATCAAGCACACGAGGCGGTCCAAGAAGTTGGAAAAGGCGAAGGTTGAAAGACGTGATAGCGATGCAGAGCAGGACGCCATGCCGTTCCAGCCATTCGCGTGCACAGGAGCAGTTGGCCTGCTTCGGCTTGCCAAAGAAAACGAAATGTTTTGAATAACAAGTGAGATGTAACGCCGGAGAAGCGTGTATTGTACCTTCAATTTTGAAACTGCCTCGTACTGGTACGAAGAATTGCTTTCGATTCTCTCTTCTCATGTTGCAATTATTGCTCCATGACTGATTGTCTGCATCAGCACTCGCCATTGATTCATTTCCAGCAACAACCGGCAGGCACAATCGTGGCTATCAAGCTAACGGTGTTATCACATACCGCGGGTATGCATCGAAGTGTGCAATAAAAACATCACGGCATGTAACGTGAAGACAAAAAGTGTTGTAGGTCTATTATTGAGTAGCAGCTCTAGTAGATACAGCGATACGACTAGTCTGTTAAACTAACCCCTCGCTGCCTTCTGGGCACGGTAAGCAGCCTCCTTGCCCTCGGCACGGTACTTAGCCTTCTTTTCTGCCTTGTGCACACCTTCGAATTGCTTTTCCTCGCGCTGCTTGCGCTTCAGGTTTTCGGCATTACGTTTGCTCTGACGCTCTTTACGAGTCGCCTCACGGTCACGACGCACAGTGTTCACACGGAGCATAAAGCCGTATTTCTTCTTTTCCTCCGGATCAAGCACCACTGCACGGCTAGCCAAATAGCCCTTGCCGGCCTTTTTCTTGTCCTCCTTGGGTTTGCTGGCGAACGGCAGATTGGCCTGAAGTTTCTTCGGCACCTTTAGGGCTGAGAATGTACGCTCCTTGCGCATAATCGGCTTGTATAGCGAATCCGGGTTCACCGGCACCGCAAGCTTCTGTTCCTTGCGCAGCTCGTAGGTAGTCTTCATGAGCCCCATTGCGCTCTTCTTCGAAGACCCCTTCACGTTCGTGAGAAGAGACGTCACCGGGTTGTACAACTGCTTGGGCTCCACAGGTACCCACGTACGGCAGAATACCAGGTCACTCTTCAAAATCTTGTCCTCGAAGGTCGCTCTAAAGTCGCCCTTCTCACCACGAAGGGCCTTCTTGATGCGACCACGTACGCCACTTACAGTGCGGACGCTAGCTCCCTCAAACTTGGCAACTTCCAGCTCCGTGTTGAACATGCCCTTGATAAAAGCTGTGTTCTTGTGGATCTTGCTGGGCGTACCGATCAGCTTCAGCTTTTTCACCACATTAAACTTGTGGTCCAGCTCCAGCACGACACCGGTACCGCTCACACGGAAGCCTTCGGCGTTGTTCGACAACGTTTGGAAGGCCAGCACACCAGTGTTAGGGGGGCACATTGGACCAAAAATGGTAGCATGGCAATGCATGTGCTCTGGCGTATACTTCAAGTACCGATGGCGCTCGTTGGTATCTTCAATCGAGTACAGAGGTAGACTCTGGAATCGACGCCAACCGATAGAGAACACCAACGGATCGTTGGTCTTGAGAATCTTCTTGTGCCAACGGTGCTTCTTGAAGCGCATACGCACGAGACCCAAGGTGTCCTCCACGTTAGGCAAACCGCCAACGACGATCGGGTTTTTAGGATTATAGTAGCGGACAAATTCAGCAGGAACACCCGAAAACTCGATGCGAACGTAGAGGCCATTGCGGAAACCCTCCAATTGAAGGCGCATGTCCTCACCTTCTTCCCCGAATTCTTCGGCATTACGCTTAGCCTGCTCTTCGCGAAGACGCTTGGCCTCGACCATAACCTCCGTCATTTCTTCATCCTCATCGTCTTTGTTCTTCTGTCCTCCAACTTCGACGTCGTCGTCATCGTCGACTGCTCTCTTTGCCGATTTTTCAGCTCGAAGACGATCGCGAATCTGCTCATCCGACTCCTCCCGATTATCTTCTTCACCGTCACTATCATCATCGCTATTGTCGTCACTGCCATCATCACTAGTGCCCTTGTGGACCTCGCCAGTCTCCAAATCTTCAAAGGATCCATTCATGTCGTCATCGTTCATTGGGTCCGCATTAGCATCATCCACGTCCTCATCATCGTCGTCGCCATCGATCTTCTTGTTAACGCGTTTCCATGATCCAGTCACGAAACGGTTACGAATGCTTTCAAGTACGTCCGGCATCGTCCAGTCGCTCATGTCATCAGTGCCCAGGTGCAAGCGCGAGCAATCCATTGCGTTGATAGTGTTGTACTTTTCGGAGGCTGAAGAGGACTCACCAGAGGCATTTGACTTGCGTTTGAGTTTGAAAAAGTCATCGTCATCATCACTGTCATCCTTTTGCGAACGCTTGCCGTTCTTAGCCTCTTCCTCATTTTCAAGATCGCGCTCCGTCATGTGGAGCTTCTGGCGCTCGCCGTACACAAGCTCCATAAGGTTCACATCAGCCTGTTCGCGCTCCAAAAAGTTTGCAGCAGCTCGCGACACCAAGTTTTCCTTCCACCGCAGCTGTGACTGTTCCTCGGTGATCTCTTCCTCCTCGTCTTCATCCTCCTCACTGTCACCATCACTGTCCTCGTCGTCGTCAGAATCTGAGCCAGCTCCAATCTTTGTGGTCTCAGGAGTTTCCTCACTTTCGTCAAACACAGCGCGGCGACGCATACGCCCAGTGCTGTCCCGAACAATAGCCTCCTTTGGTTTGCCAATGTTAGGTTCGCCATCATCGTCATCGTCCTCATCCTCCTCATCATCGCCGTCGCTGTCATCTTCCTCCTCCGCCTCATCGTCGTCACTGTCAACCTCATCCGCACGGATGGCAGCGGTGTTCTTGAAAAGCGACAGACTTGCACCCTTCAGCCTTTCGTCAAGGCCGACGTCCATCTTCTGCATGCTTTGAACCATTTCTACGCCTTCACCACCGAGACCAATGCGCATGCCACTCTTACCGCTGATATCAACATCCTCCGCGTCCAGATCATCAGGTACGACATCACCCGTATCTGGGTTCGTGTAGTTCAACTGACTCAGGTTAATGTACATGGCGTCCTTATCGTACATAATGTTGCCCACATCCGACATCGGGGCGTACAGCAGCGTGTCCTTTTGCGTCAAGTGCTTCTTCTTCGTCGTGCCATCCGCGTTCTTCTTGCTCGAAGGTACGTTGCACGGGTCGGGCATTGCTGTGACGCTATCCATGTAGAAGTCGCCAGCACCAGCAATGTGCATCTTCATTCCGGGTTTCAGATGCGTTCCGCGTAGGTATCCGTAGAGCGTCACACGTCGGTCCACGAGCGGGTTGCGCTGGATATCATCAGGCGCCGTGACATCCTCGAACCGATCCGCTAGCATGTACGGGTGCGAGTTCCTCCAGGTGAGCGGTCTGAACTTCATCCTGGAAATGTACAGGGACAAGTTATTGATCTCTCCCTTGGGGTACTTGTTGGCCGAGATGCCCGAAAAGTAGAACAGCTTGGCTCCCTGGTAGATCTCGGTCCAGAAGCGCGCCTTGAGACGCTTCTTGGTCTTGCGCAGACTCTTGTTCTTCTTGAAGCTGTCCAGGTGGGTGAGAATCCCCATGACCTTGGGGAAGCCCACGACCTGCAGGATGTTCAGGAACTCGAACGTCTCCATCTCGAAGCCGAAGCTGGCGTCCACCAGCAGCAGCACGAGGTCGGCGATCTTGGCCAGGTCCATCATGGCGTTGAGGTCGTTGGGGCACTCGAAGAACGTGATGCGGCGGTCCTTGCCGCTCACGACCGTCACGGGGCCCTTGACCTCCACCAGGTTGTGGCGCGTGTAGCGCTTGACCAGCGAGCGGATGACCGTGCTCTTGCCGCTGCCCGGAGGGCCCATGACCACCACGGAGATGGGCGGCGGCAGCTCCTCGGCGCGGCTCAGCTGCGGCACGTACTCCTTGCGGTGCGCGCGGTCCAGGTTGCGCTGGATGGTCTTGCGCGCGCGCCCGGCCTTGGCCACGCCGAAGGCCTTGGGGTTCTTGCGCTGCTCGGCCAGCGACGGCTGCTCCTTCTTCTGCTTCTCGAAGGCCTTGCGCTTCTGCTTGTTCACCTTGGCGCCGGCCTTGGCCTTGCGGTGGCCCTTGCCGGCCGCGGCGCCTGCGAGCGCGTCCATGGCGTCTCGACGAGTGCGGGGAAGGCGGCAAAAGGCGCAATGATGGTCATCTCGCTGGGTGGTTGGCGGAGAGGCAGGATGGTGTGGCGCACACGAATTGCCGCAACGAGTTTGACAGGGACATGCGACACGTGGCGCAGGAGTGATGGTCGTTGAAGTGGGCCGCGGCGGATGGTTGCAGCTGGCGGCTATTTGCAGGGGCGGGGAGTGTACGTGTACGCCCGTGGGGTTATTCGGGGCGGAGTGTTGTAGCGTGTTCGTATCGTGGCTGGCTGGAGATGGGCAGCGGCGCGTCGGCGGCCAAGTACGGCCCCGACAGCGGCAAGATGGTGGTGGACACGCTCAAGAAGTTGCCGTTCATGCAGATGATGGACGAGCGCTTGCTGCACGAGCTGGCCAAGTGCTTCAGCGCCACTAAATACGCCAAGGGCGCGCTCATCAAGAACGACGCCACGTCGCGCTTCTTCGTCGTGGTGGCCGAGGGCTCCGTGGACATTAGCACCATGCTGCCCAAGCCCAGCAGCAGCCAGCTCGCGTCGGAGCTGCTCTGCCAGAGGAAGGCAGGCGACTACATATCGTACGTCGGGCGCGAGCAGTTGGTCGTGCAGATGATGGGCGACGACAGCGACGACGCGCCACGCACCGCCAAAGAAGCGAGGAAAAAGCTCGCGGCTCTGCTCGAGCTCAACCGCACGACTGCAGATCCGTTCGTCGGCTGTACACTACTCAAGCTGAACTTTGACAAGTTTTCGAAGCTGCGGTCCAGGTTGACGGTGCATACAGTCGGAATGAAGAATACTGCTCGATTCTCTGGAGGGAGGAAAGGGAAGACTGCCATGGGATCAATGACGGCCCCCGAAAAGCTGCACTTGATGGGGTCTATCGTGGAGTCGGAGGTGGTGAACTACTTGGTGGAAATCCCTTTTCTCGAGAGAGTGAAAATGACCCATCTTGTGGTGCTAGCCAACATGTGCTCGTATCTTTTTGTGAAGCGCGGAGAGTCTGTTTGCGTGGAAGGGGAAATCGGTGACAAGTTCTTTGTATGCATCAAAGGCACCTTGCAGGCCACCCTTCAAGTTTCACTTAACGCAGCGCAGCCAACGTTTACTGCCGTGACTCCTGAAGGAGTTGGACAAAGACAGAGAACGAGCGTTGTAGCGCTCCAGGAAACAGTCGCCGGGGCGTTTGGAGACAAAAAGATACAAGCTTTGAAGCGTATGGGTACTGGATCGTATTTCGGCGAGATATCGTTGGTGTTTAAGATTCCGCGTGTGTGTAGTATAACTGCTCTAGACGACGCCCTTCTAGTTTATGTGGATCGAACGGCGTTTTGTAACTTTCTCAAGATCGCCCCCGACGCTGCAGTGGTGTTGCTTGAGCATGTACGCCTCAACTTTATGGATACACTCATTAAGCAGGGCTGTGCTTTCTTGAATGCGATCCCTCCCCTCAAACTTCAAGAATTAAGTTACATGAGTGAGATTGTCGACTATGAATATGACACTATGATAATGCGGCGTGGCGATCAACAAACAGCATTTTACGTGCTTGTTCGGGGTGTTGTCGAGGTAGACTATGGTAACACTGATACGAATGAGAACGATGACTGCCCAAGTGATGGACCAGATGACAGGAGTAACGAACTCGTGTTAGTACATCCTGGTGGTTACTTCGGCCAAGAAGCGCTGCTATTGAACTCTGGGTCATTTGTAGACGTCCGTTGTCTGGACCACTGCCTGGTACTGAAGCTGATGCCTGAGAACTTCCACGAGTTTTTCGCAACTCTGCCCGAACTTTTTGCCGAATTCTGTATCAAGTGCCTACGCGAGAAAGCACGTCCAGACCATATAATGCAGCACTACGAGGGCCACAAGTTATGGGCATCAGATTGTGTCACTCGACTTCGTCATCACGAGGTTGCACTATTTGAATATATTGAAGACTTCAAGTGGGAAGCTGACATCTCTGAGGATCGCCTACACGAACGTGCACTGGTGATTTATCTAAAGTTCCTCGCGGACACGGCAACGACGCCTGTCAACATCTCGCCTGGTGTACTGGCAGCAGTAGAAGATGAGCTATCGTCAGATGGCGTGGGGCGCGACGTTTTCGCCGCAGTCCGAGAGGAAATCTTAGATGCCATGGACGATGAGTCCTTTCGTGCTTTTAAGATGTCGCGCGTTTTTCAGGAGTTTCTGACTACACTACATTGTCCTCGGGCCGTCTTCGACTGCCTGACACCGGAACTGGAGGACATACTGAACATGCGCGCACCGTCTCCTATCGGGATAAGACGGTTTACTGAGCAGCATGGCTCACAGAGCGCCAAAAGCAGCATACCACCACCTAAGCGTGCTTTTGGGTCCGTGCTATCCGGCCGCACCGTCGATCGGTTCAGGCGGAACTCTGCGACGGTATTCGCCGTTGCCAATTCCATGGGCACCGTAGACAACGACATGATCGCGCCGCTCGCCACCCACTCGCGACGGAAAGCGAAAGGCGACGGTGTCACCTCACGCAAACTCTCCACGTCGTTTGTGTTCTGATGAAGCTGCTCTCCTCCCAGTATGATAAACCTAACTTAACTGCCATTTCTTGCGTGGACATGTTGAAGTGGTTCTTCGGATGCAAATCACCCGTGGAAGCCGATACAACTGCCATGCATCGACTTCAGCAGGTCCATTCCACGTCCGCCAGTCACTTCGGAACGATGGAGGCCACCGCTTCAACGCTCAACGCCAAGCAGCGCCGCAAGCTGCTGCGCCAGCAGCAACGCCAGCAGGCGGAGGCCCCCGACGCCAAGCAACAAGCGGCAGACATCAAGGAGGAGGCTGCGGACGTGAAGCACGAGGCTGTGAACGTCAAGGAGGAGCCCGTCCAGGTCGAGCTCCATGCCGCAAACGAGGCTAGTATTAAAGACGTCAGCGCGCAGCTGAATACCAAGGAGCGGCGGCGCCTGGCGCGACTAGCCAAAACGAAAGCTGAAGTTGTGACGGAGGGAGATGAGCCCAAGGAGCCGGAGGCGGCACCTACAGGTACAGGTGCAACTGACGCAGGTGACGACCAGAAGCTCAACGCGCAGCAGAGGCGACTGTTGAAGCGCCAGGCCAAGCGCAAGGCCGAGGGCGTGGAGGAGACCAAGCCGCCCGAGAAGAAGAAGCAGAAAACGAAGAAGAAGGGCAACAAGGAGGACGAGAACCAGAAGAGCATCCACTTGACGCTGTTCGTGGGGCAGCTGCCCTTCCGCGCCACCGAGGAGTCAATTCGGAAACACTTTGCCGAGGCTGGTGAGATCAAGTTGCGCATGCTTACGGACAAGAAGACCAAAAAGTTCAAGGGCACGGCCTTTATTGAGGTTAAAGACAGCAAGGCGCTGGGCGCTGCGCTCTCGCGCCATCACACACTGCTGCAGGGCCGCCGCATTAATGTTGAGATGACGGCGAGCGGCGGCGGCAACAAGTCGGAGAACCGCCGCAACAAAATCGATCAGCACCGCAAGAAGCAGAGCGATATGCAGGTAGAGAAGACCAAAGCGCTAATCCAGAAACACATCGATGGCCGGGAGTACAAGCTGCAGAAGGATGACGTCGACGATCGAATGATCGACTTCTTGTCATGGTTCGACTATGAGACCGCGAAGAAGGCGCTGGAGGAGTACAACCGCTGTGTGAGCGACCGTGTGAACAACCGCAAGGCATTCTTCATGGGTATTTTGAAGCGCTTCCGTGAGACAGATGGTGCTGAATGAGTTAGGCTTGCGCGAATTTTTCTATCGGACGTCGGAAGCGTGGTGCCTGTGCGGCGAGTGGAATAGATAATAGACAACTTTCATTTCGATTCTGTTTTGCTCGATGGTGCTCACGAAATAATATGTACTTCAAAGTACTTAGTAGTATTGCACGTGCTTTTCTGCAGTCATAGCACTCATCGACAGAAAATATCGAGCAATGCATACAGTACCACACGCATGGTCAAAATGTTTTGACAGAAGCAGAAAATGTACACATTCTTGTTCCAATACTTCAGGACTACTGTACTTAAGTACACATTTCACAACTTACAGATTTATGTACACATCTGAATTGATTGGTCAACGATCAAACAGACCGACCTTGTGGCGCAATGGATAGCGCATCTGACTTCTAATCAGGGGGTTGTGGGTTCGAGTCCCATCAAGGTCGCTTGTTTTGACATCTACTCAATGGAACAGATATTTTCTAGGACGCAGCAAACTGTCTTAATACTGCAGGCTTTGGCTAACCTAAGTGCGCTAACAAAGCGCATAGGGTTGTAGTATACACGTAGTGATTGATACTAGAAAAGTACCAGAGCGGATAGACACGGAAAACCCGCTGAGATCTCGCCCGAAATTTGCTCCAAGATTAGTCTCCTAATTTCTGCATGTGAGCGGGAAAGGGATAACAAACTTTGTGTCCATCAAACTTTGCCCAGATGAGATTAGCCATTTTTGTAGCGAATCCGCCGATTGTTAATGAAAAGAGGAAGAGACTTTTGAAAAACGATAACATTTTGTGGAAAAAACTTTGAAGTGTCCACTGATCATCGGGATCAATTGCTAAAACGAAGTATTAAAAACGGAGATAGAATTTGAACGCATTTCAATTACCGACTACTTGTATTTAGATAGACTTTTCTGTCTTCCGATTAAAGTTTGTTATCCCTATCCCGCTCACATGCAGAAATTAGGAGACTAACCTTGGAGCAAATTTCGGGCGAGATCTCAGCGGGTTTTCCGTGTCTATCCGCTCTGGTACTTTTCTAGTATCAATCACTACGTGTATACTACAACCCTATGCGCTTTGTTAGCGCACTTAGGTTAGCCAAAGCCTGCAGTATTAAGACAGTTTGCTGCGTCCTAGAAAATATCTGTTCCATTGAGTAGATGTCAAAACAAGCGACCTTGATGGGACTCGAACCCACAACCCCCTGATTAGAAGTCAGATGC